>JAODAL010064953.1:0-18455 GCA_025379985.1 Phyllomedusa bahiana
AAGGCCAAAAGCCCGGGAAATGCCAAACATTCGGGGTTTTTTGGTTTTGGGAGGGTTTTTGGGGTTTAAAAGTTTTTTCTTCTGCTCCCAAAACCTGAAAAAACAGAAGGCTGGTGCTAGACTGGCCGCTTTTTCGGCGTTCGGGGCGTAAAAATTGCGGAAGGGGGAAGGGGTTTGGGGATGGGTCTCTGGGGGTTTGTTTTGGTGGTAGTTGTGCGATGGTGAAGGCGGAAGGGAGGCTGACCCCTTGGATCAGGGACTCTGAGAGACATGGGCAAGGAGGGAACGTTTGGGGTTGGTGGCGGGGGGGGGGGAGGGAGGGGGGGGAACGGGAGGGTTTGAAGTGGTTGGAGGCCCCGGCTTTTGGTCTGGCCTTTTTTGGCCAAGTTTTCCCCTTCCTTTTAAAACTCTGCTTTTCGCTGCATGGGGACTGGGACTTGTTGGTGGGGGTTTAAACCCCAAAAAAGGTTCTTCCCTCTTTTTATGCGTTTACGGAAAAAGGGCGGCTTTGGGACATCGCTGGGTAAATTCAGAGGCTTGTCATAAAAGGCCCCAGGGGCTTGAGAGGTCCTGGACCTTTTTGACGGCGTTTAAGCGAGGCCGGGGTCTGGTTTAAACCGTGGTGGCAAAATATATCAGCGGATTTCTGGGGACCCCCTCTCCCTTTTTTTGGGGGGACGTATTGACACTTCCCCCCCTGTTTCCTCGTCGTCCACTGATGAAGCGCTCGCAAAAAAAAAATTTCCCGCGGAAAAAAACCCGATGGATCCGGGAAAGTCGTCTCATCATCATCATCAAAAACAAAGGGGACTTGGGGGCGTCCCGACCTTTTTTTTGCATCCAGAAGCTGCGGGGGTGAAGCAAAAGGGGCCCGCAAGGCGTTGCCGTCCGCCCGGGATTTTTTGCCGATTGCCGGGTTTCCCTTTTCCCCCTCTGGGTGGCTTTAGTAATGGGCGTCGAGCAGACTAAATCATTTCCCCTTGGGTCTTTTAAATGCCTTCTGACCCCCAAAAAGCCCTTTTGTCATCAAAGGGGGTCTTTTGGGGGAATTTGGGTTATCCCCCAGTTGGGGGGTTTCACGAGTTGAAAATTTGGGCTGCTTTCCCCTTTTTGGAAGGGTGTTGATGATGCTGGACGACATTTTTGGCCGTTTACTGGGAGGACGAGGGGGGTAAAAACTGCTGGATAAAAGGTTTCATTAACCACTGAAAGGGCAGATTGGCGACGCTGTTCGTTAATGAGATTCCAGGGCCCCCGAAAAAACCAAGCGGGTGGGGCCCCGGCCGGGGTGTTGGCCAGCACTGGAAGGAGCAAACCTTTTTCCTTGTACCCCTACCCCCATGTGGTAAACCCCCCCGTTGCCGCTTACCCCTGCATTTCGCTCCAGTTCAGAAATAAAAAATTTGAGAAGGTATGGAAAGTTTTTAAAGTCTTATTAAAAGACAGCAAATCACAGCTTTTCTCAAAAACCCTTAATCAAAAAAAAAATTTTCTGGATTCAAATTTAACTGCAAGGTGGGCACACAAATCTGGATGGGCAAAAATGAAAAAAAAAACTATTTTATGTTTTCGTATAAAACACGGTTTTTTTGTACTTTTCAATTTAAACCCGTTGACCCCATAAAATTGCTTTTTAATTACGTTTGAAAGCTGCGTCAATGAACAAAGCTTAGGTGCCAAAGTCAAAAAAACACGTATCTGTTATGTTTTGATAATACACGGGTTTTTTGCACCTTTTCAATTTACCCGGGTGATATAAAAGCTGTTTTAAGATTTAGGGGAAGCTGGTCAATGAACAAAAGGAGTGCGAAAAGTCAAAAAAACACTATCTGAAATGTATTCGGGTAAAAAAAAGGGATTTTTTGGCACCTACAATTCACCTTGGTGACTAAAAAATTGAGTATTACATTTAAAGGGAAGGGGCCCCAAGAACAAAGCGTATGCGCCAAAGTTAAAAAAAAAAAATATCTGTAATTTTTTGGATATAAAAGTTTTTTTGGCACCTTCAAAACACCAGTGGTAATTTCCAATTGCTGGGTTCTAATTTAAACTGAAGGTGGCTCTATCAACAAATTGGGCTGGGCAAAAGTGCAAAAAACATGTAATTTTTAAAGTTTTAGGATAAAAAAAGGATTTTTGGCACCCATCAATTTTCCCCGTGGTGATACAAAAAAGCTGTATTCAAAATTTTAAAGCAAAGTAGATTATCAACAAAGCGGCCTGCGCCCAAAATAAAAAACAAGATCTGAAATGTATTGGATAATAAAAGGGATTTTTATGGGCCCTTCAATTCACTGTGGAAAAATAAAAAATTTCAGATTCACATTTTAAATGCAAAGGGCCTCAATGAACAAAGCTGTTGTGGCCAAAGTGAAAAAAAGTTCTGAATGTATTCGGAAATAAAAAATATTTTTTGGCACCTATCAATCACCAGTGGTAATACCAAATTCTGGATTCAAAATTTAACTGAAGGGGGCTCTATCAAAACATCTGGGGTGGGCAAAAGTGAAAAAACAAGTATCTGTAAGATTCGGTTTAAAAAAAGGTAATTTTTTGGGACCTATTTCCCCTGTGGTGATTAAAAAATTCTGTATTTAAATTTAACTGCAAAGTAGATCTATCAACAAATGGCCCGCCCCAAAGTGAAAAAACACGTATCTGAAATGTTTTCGGAAATAAAAGGTATTTTTTTTGGGACCTATCAATTCACTGGGTGCTACAAAAAATGCAGTATTACATTTAAGTGCAAGGTCCTCAAAGAACAAACTGTTGCGCCAAAGTCAAAAAAAACCGTATCTGAAATTTTTTGGGGTATTACAATTATTTTTGGCCCATCTATAAACCCTGTGCTGATTTGGGGTTTTCTATTTAAGTAAAAGGTGGATATATCAAAAAGGGGGGAATGGGCAAATTTTTAAAAAGAACCCAATTGAATGTATATGATAATAAAAGTGGAGTTTTGCACCTAACAAAAGAGACCCGCAGTTATAGAAAAGATGTGTATCCTATAAGTTCAGGCTGCCCAATATCCGGAATATTTTAATAGAAAGTGTTTTAAAAAAGCATTTTTCATGTCTCCTAAGTCTGGTGAAAATTTTTTCCCGTATTCTTTAAGAGTTGCTGGTTTTTGAGCGGGGGCCCCCCCCCGCCCCCCCTTTACTTTACAGCGGTAGTTTCTCCTTTAAAAATTTTTCCTAACTATATAAAATCTTCCAATCTCAATCTAACTAAATTGAAGGATCACAGCTAATAGTAAGCTTTTTTCCCTTTAAGAAAAATTTTTAAAAATTTCGCTGAGCTGTTTGGACACAAGCAGAGCGCACGTCCCTTCCTGCTTTTGGGGACGGTGAGGGGACATGAGGTAAAACAGGAAACGTGTTCTATTTTAAAAGGGTCATGTGTTTTTTTCCAAGCCAATCGCCCCCCCTACACACCCCCATTTCCATACTTTGCACACCCATCTCCCCCCTGTTTCTATTTTTTGTATTGATTTCCCTGGCCGCCCCAAAATTACAGGAAGCGCCAAAAATGGGCAATTTAATAGTTTGATGCACAGTTTTTTAACTTAAATTATCGCTTTGTTCTAAAAATTTCCGTTCCCAAAAAAAAATTTGTCCCGATTTAAAACTTTGTCGATAAAAAAGGGATCAACCACTACATCGGGAAAAAACCCCAGCCAAGAGTCGGGGGAAAAAGTCAGACCCCAACCCTTAGTTGGAAAACCCCCCGGGAAGGGGGGTCAGGGGCCCCTCACCTGTCCTCAATCCGTCATGTCCCACCCGGGTTTCCCCCCAGCCAGAGTTTCGACTATGGGGTTTGGGGGCTCACGCCTCTATAAGAAAGGGAAATAAAACAATTTGAGGGGGGCAGTCAGAGCTACTTGGCAGCAAAGGAAAGGGGGCCCCAATACCCCTGTTCTTAAAATTTAGGGGGCCCAAAAGTAAAAAATTTTTGAGAGTGGCATGGGAGGTCATGTTGTGGGGGGGTCAGCCTCTGAAATTCCCAAAAACCCGGGTGATGGGACAGCAAGTGACGAAAAAAACAAAAATAGAGGGATTGTGTAGCCGACCGCATTTGGGAGCCAGGGGGGGGCATGGGCTTCATCTTCGGAAAGAAGAGGGGTCAGCTTGGGGTTTTAAGGCAGCGGCGCACCCAGCAAGGGGGGTTGGGGTTTGGGGCCCGGGTAAAGGCCCAGAGGATAGCAGCAGTTTTGAGGTCGGGAGCCAAGCGGCCACGGGGTAAAAAAAACCACGCTTAGGCAGGTTCCATTTAAAGTAGCGGGCACAGGGGCTCAGCGACCGGCAGTGGCGAGTGGTCGGCACAAGATAGTCACTCAGTGCGGACGTTGGCGTTTTAACAATCCGATACCTCCAGCGGTGTGGCAGTTCTTTTGCTAGACCCACCGTGAGGAGCCGAATATGGGTTATATGTAGAATCTGTAAAGCAGAAAAGAAAGTGAAGTGTGGCCAGGGACTAACGTTGGCACCACGGCACTGCGTTCAACAATGCAGTGGTCCACCATTCCGGTGGCCTGGGAGAAAACGTTTGGCTCCGATGTTGGTGGTCAATCTGCCGCCGCAGCAACAAGCGGCAGCAGCAGCGCCCCCGTGGCACGCAATGCCATTGCAGCCAGTCAAGGCTCCTCCACCTCTGAGAAAGGGTGCTGTTTCTCTTGAAATCATCTCCCGGTCCAGAGCCTCCTGCTTATCACTAGCTCTTGGCGCCAGCAGTCGTTTCAGCGAGGGGCAATTGCAAAGAGACAACAGTATGCGTCCAACCATCACCTAAGGTTGCAGCTGCGGACCGATTGCTCTTGTCCAAGTTGTTGATACTGCAGTCCCTCCCTTTCCAAAAATGGTGGACTCTGCACCATTCGAGAACTAATGGCTTGTGCGATCTGTCTGAGATGGGAGTTCCAAGCCGTAATTTCTTTTCCCAAAAAAGCAAGAGGAGTTGCAGCACTCATAAATATGTAGAAACAGAGTGGGCCATCCTTGAGCTTATCGGTTTGTTCCAAGGTGCACGGCAGCGCGGACGTCTGGAGCTGTAAACTACTGTCAGGGCCCAGTACATTCTCCTTAAGGCCCACTGGGTGAATGTGCTTTCGGCCCGGCACACCAACAAATTGGACAGGAGACGCGCTTTCTTCCTCCACGTTTGATCAAACTGCTGCTCCTGCGCCAATGTCGCTCCTCCTCCTTCCCACCACCACCACCATCTCAAGCCTCTCACTGACAAAGTATGCTTCCATCATACCACATGTGTATTAGGGCACGCGGGTGTCACGCCGTTCTACACCATGGCTTTGGCCTAAGCGAACGAAGTCCACACCAGGGAGGAACTGCTCCGCGTCATGCTCAGCAAGAAATCGATGTTGTGGCTTTCTCCGCGCCAACTGCAAATCGGAACCATGGTGACGGACAATGGGCGGAACATGGTGGTCGCGCTGCATCGAGGAGGGATGTTGGTCCATGCGCCTGCATTGCCGCAACGTGTTCAATCTGGTTGTGTGCAAAGTTCCTTGAAGTCTTCACGTTTCAGCAGATTCTGAAAATGGCCAGGGAACTGTGCATGCACTTTAATCCATTCGTTACAAAGCCGGAACCACCCTCTCGCAGTTGCAGCGCGAACGGGCCTCCCACAACACATCTTGCTATGCGATGTTTCCACCCATTGGAAATTCCGCCTTGCACATGTTGACCGGACTGTGATGAACAGAAGAAACAGGCCATTAAAACGATTTTTTGATGAATCCAGGCAGGACAGAAGTATTTCCTTCTGTGTAACTTTGATGTCATAGCCAGTTGCAGGGCTCATGCGTGACACCTGCCGTTTGTTGAGCCCATCGACGGAGGCGTCGTTTTTATTTGTCCAGGCGCCAGGGACTACGGGTAGAATAACGTTTATTCACTGCTTCATGTCCTGGAAAACATGACAGAACTTGTGTCATTGTCTGGGCAGGGGACTGGAGACGTGGCGGATTACATCCTCGTGGCCCACATGATGTCCGGGGTGGGGGACTGAAATGAGGAGGAGGAGGGGACATTGGAGCAGAAGCATTGTCTGGTGAAATGAGTGGATTTTTCTACCCAGGTGACAAGAGCGGAGGAGCAGGATGCAGGCTGGAGGAGGTGGGTGAAATGAGGAGACGAGGCAGTATACAGTGGAGATGGACGGCAGGGAGCCCCTGGAGGCACTGTGCAGATGGCCCCGCAGCATGCTTATGTGCTGGTAGTGACAGCCTCATGCTGCTTGCTGTGGTGCAGCTGTGGACCTAACACTGTGTAATTTGTCCCTCTCTGTGGCCTACTCCTGTTTTTGCCGACCTCCAGAATGTGATTGTGGGGCCCCATCTTGGGGTATTGACCTCATGCTGCTCCTGTGGCTGCTGCCGTGACCTACACCACTGTGCATTGTTCCACTCTGTGGCTACTCCTGTTTCTTTCCACTCCAGAATGTCATTGTGCCACTCTGCCTCTGACCTCATGCTTTGACGTGACTACACACTGTGCCATTGTGCCACGGCCTGACCTCATGTGCTGCTGCCGTGACATAACACTGTGTTCATGTGCCACTGTATGACCTCATTGCTGCTGGGGCTGTGGCTGCATGCCGTGACCTACCACACTGTTGTTTCATTTGTCCCACACTGTGGCCTACTCCTTGTTTTTGCCACCTCCAGAATGTCATTGTGCCACTGTCTGGATCTCATGATGCTGCTGTTGGCTGCTGCCGTGACCTACACACTATGTCTTTGTGCCACTGTCTGCCCTCTGCTGTTGCTTGTGGCTGCTTCGCCGTGACCTACAACACTGTATCATTGTGCCCACTGTCTGAACCTCATTGCTGCCTGCTGTGGCTGCCTGCATGTGACCTAACACTGTTGTCATTGTCCCCACTCTGTGGACCTACTCCATATTTTTGCCACCTCCTCCAGCATGTGATTGTGCCACGGCCTGACCTCATGCTGCTGTCCAAGTTGTGACCTACACACTGTGGTCATTGTGCCACTGCCCGACCTCATGCTGCTGCTGCCTTGACCTACACACTGTGTCATTGTGCCACGGTCTGACCTCATGCTGCTGCTGATGATGATGCCGTGACTCTACACACTGTGTCATTGTGGCCACTGTCTGACCTCATGGCTTGTGCTGTGGCTGCTGCCGATGAACCTACCACAGTGTCATTGTGCCACTGTCTGACCTCATGCTGCTGCTGTGGCTACTGCTGTACCTCACACTGTGTCATGACTACGCACTGTGTGTCATTGTGCCACTGTCTGACCTCATGCTGCTGTGCTGCGGCACTACATGCTGTGGCACCTACCCACCACTGTGTAGACTTTATCAGGCTACATTCCCCCTTCAATTTTTTGGTCAGTATTGCCCTCTTAAGTGCCCAGGGAATTTTATAGTGAAGCGATTCTAAGAGCGGCGGCAGTCATGTGCGTGTCATACTAAAACACAACATTGTATGAAGACCAAACCAAGCTCGCCTCTGCATATTTAAGCATGACACAACATTCTACAGCACTCTGCAGGCTCTGTGCAGCCTGGAAATAGCTGTTTTTTAACGTGATTCGTGCCAAAGTAATTCGGAACGAAGTTATTTTTTGCCGAGAAATTCGGAGAAGTGACGAAACGAATTTCGGGAAATTCGCCCATCTCTAATATAGACATATGACGACTAGTTTTTGTGGGACAAGATGTTCTTTTTTATATGGTGACATGAACGCACCATGTAATGTACTGGGAATCTGATAAAAATTCTAAGTGGGGTGAAATGTGAAAAAAACTTACTTGCACTGTGTTTGCGGTGTTTTTTTTTATGGTGTTTACTTTCTGGTATAAGTGATGTGTTATATATATATATATATATATAAATTTATATATATATATATATATATATATATATAATATATATGTGTGTGTACATTCACCGTTGGCTTGGGGACCCAGTTCACAGCTCTGCCCAGGGGCCAATAATACTGTTAAGACGGCTCTGACTAAGAGAAGCTCACTGCATGTGTATTTTCAGTTATTGCTGCTGTAAAAAATAACAGAAAGCAATAGAATCAGTTGCATTCCATGGCCCTTCCCACCTCGAGCCCATAGCAGCTGCTCTAACTGCCTCAGTGGTAAGTACAGCACTGCACAGGGTAGTAAAACACTGAACATATATTACTTATGTTTTTAACTCATTCTGGAATATAACTTTGCATCTCATAAAATTTTGTTTGTGCCTTTAAATGTAATGAGAAGTCCTCCAGCTCATTTATAAATGTACCATTTATAATATCATGATTTATAAGCACTCATAGAGTAAATACACTATGTAAGCAGCTAAGGTATATCATTACTATTTTGATGTAAAAGTTAAATTACCAATAATAGATTGCACTCATTGACAGATTTTGTGCCCCGATATGGCAGGAGAATAATGGAAAACGGAGAAAATCTATCTTAGTAGAAAAAATAATTCTAGACATCTGGTGTATGTAAATAGCCATTGTATTGATATCTCCCGAGCACTCATAAAATCTGACAATGTATTTTGTTTTGCTGCAAAAAATGTAAAATAGGCTTTAGAATTTCTATTGTGTATTAGTGGTACTATAAAAAATCCAACAAAGAAATATCTTTCTTACTGTCTGCAGCTTATCAAAGACTGATAACCAACTTATAAAACAAAAACTCATATATGACACATTTAAAGTGTTGCTCACCCTTTATTATTTTTATTTTACTTGACTTCAATATCTTAGGGTATGTTCACACGGCATATTTTGAAGCGTATTGCGTGCCGCATTTACGGTAATCCATAGCTCTGATAGTGAGCTATGGATTACACATCGTCCCCCTGTGCGTACAATACAATCGTATTGTACACGCGGGGGGAGAATTGACATGACATTACATGTCAATGGGGCCGGCGGGTACTTGATTTGGGGATCAGCGCGACTCCCAAAACATACAGCATATTGTGGCACCTACTGTACATGCCGCAATTACGCCGAGTGAACATACACTTACAAGTAAATGAAGAAGGAATTCTATATTTACATAACAAAGTACAATATCTGTAATTTATTTACAAGGTTTTATACTTATGTTTTCATTGAGTAACCAATTAATTCATTAACCCTTATTCTTTGACCCTATACAAATGCAGTTGTGAACATTGCCATTGTGAAAATACCCATATTAAACAAATGGTCACTATGTGTGACATATCTGAGGTTTACCTACATATCCTATTTTAATGGGATGTTGTATTCTGTTTCATGTTTATTAACATGATATCCGTAAAAGTTTTGTTTTAAATTTAACCCCATTTAGATATTTTCTCAGTGCTGAGTAAGATTATTAAGATAATAAAAGTCCTTTACTTTAAGGCTAATGCACATGCCCATACAAACTGGAGCCTTAAGAGGGCTTCGGTAGAGGTGCGTTCATACAGATTTCTTAAGACTAGATATGCAAGTGTTTTTTTTGTCTAATTTCATATCACTCTGGAAGAAAAATAAGTCTGGCATGTTCCATCAGACCCTCTTAGTACTGCAGTATACTTCTCTGAAAGCATTTCTTCTTGGGATGACTAAATTCGTAAATAAGGAATTCCACCTATTTTAAACTGCAATGAACAGGAGTTGTATAGACTCATCGCATATGCCTCTGCCATGTACATGCAGGCTTGGATTGGCCCACGAGTGAGCAGTGGAAACCTCTGGGGGCCCCTGAATATAGCAGTGAAAAAGGCAGTAAAAGGGAGATAGAAAGCAAAAGTCATGTGAAGTGATGTACAGAGGCTGTTGAGTGGGCACCAAAGATCAACTCCACTGGTGGGCCCTAGGCATCACCATCTGCCCATATACACCTGAGGAAAATGTTGGTGGGGCAGCATTATTAAATTTTAGTATCAAACTAATGTGTGTTGTATGAACATTATATGTATATACTGATAAACTGCAGATACTAGTTTTAACTAGGAATAGACTAACTCTGAGCAGTTGTCAGCTGTACAGATACCGGGAATATAGATTACTTAGTGCATATGATTTTATTTTAATTGTACTAAAAGTTTAGGTTTCGTTATATATCACTATATTCACATAAGCTTTGGCTGATAGTTGGGGTAATTGGTAATTAGTTGCCTCTACCAAATGATATATATTGAATTGCTACTACCAGCCAAGTATCAAGGGTCTTCTTGAGTTGGAACCTAGGCATACCAATGTGACACTGTGTACATGAACCCTTACATAAAGACTAGAGAATGACATACATCTAAGATTGGTTTCTTGATTCATAAATATGTGCTGGATGAGATTACAATTGTAATCATTGTTGTCATACCCTTTTGTGACCATGCCTAGCCTAAGAAGATAACCAAAACCTTGCGCCCTCCAAGTACAGATAAGTGCAGTAAATGAGATATATTAGTAGTATTTCTGGACAACTTAAGGCATGTGAGGTAATAATGAATATACAACTGTAATGATACCATTGAATGTCAAAAGTGTAATGAGCCATCTTGTCTCCTAAGTAAAAATGATTGCAGCCAATTGAGACCAAAGAGCTACAGTGCTTGAATATAAACTACAATCAGAAAATAAAAATTTATTAGATCATCTAAAACAAAACAAACACCAAGTGAGGTAAAATGTCAGAGTAGGTTTTCATCTGAACTGAGGTAACCTTGTCGCTGGTGGATGGACTCCCACACATTTGATCAAAAATATGTGCTAAGAACCTCAAATTTTCATGTATTCAAAAAGCAGTAGAAATGAAAGTAGTAGTAGAAATAGTTCCTATGTTCACTTCAAATGTCTCTTAGCATTTGTAGAGTATTGAAGATGTTTTGTTATGTTTGCATTACATTGCTGCTACTCCAGCGTGCACCTATACAAATTTCTTCAAATTTGTTTTGGATGTGCTGATCAAATTTTTATTTTTACACACATAAGGGAGTGCCTTCCTCCATTTTGATAATGTCCGCCGCCCGTCCACACAGACTGTTTTTAATCAGAGCGTAATGTAGCTGGAACCTTCTCTTCCTGAAAATAGTAAGGTCTGAACAGACACTCAATGATTTTTCTTTTTGCTATACTATACTTTCTGCTACCAACTTTGTTGTCTGACAGTATGTTTTAAATTATATTTTTAGATTTATGAATTAAAAAGCTAAGTTTTAGGCCATGTTCACACCGCTTAACTGCGGGACGTAATTACGCCCCGCAATTACGCCGTGTAGACGGGGGCGGGAGCGGGGGAGTGAGCGGGGGGCCGGCACCTCGCTGGCCCATAGACAATCATTGCTAGCGGCGCGTATACGCCGCTGGTAATTCACATGTCAATTATCTCCCCGCCCGGCGGATTCGCCGAGCAGGGAGAAGAGACGTAATCCATATTTCTCTATGAGAAATGTGGATTACCGTAATGAATGGGCCATTTTCAGCCCGTAATTTGCGCACTTCGGTGCGTAATTACGGACCAAAATACGGCCCATTTTAAGCCGTGTGAACATGGCCTAATAGTACTCACCCTATTCCATTCTCTTTATTGTTAGTTTGGTGTATGCTAGGGTTGATGTAACTTATCTACTCCTTTTTTTGTATTTTGCTTTTAGCTTCCCATCTGAACTGTGGTCACCTTGTCGCTAGTGCATAGGCCCCTGGCAATTTTGATAAAAAATATGTGCTAAGAACCTCAAATTTGCATGTATTGAAATAGTTTCTATATTCACTTTATCTGTCTCTTAACATTTGTAGAGTGATGCTGATATTGTGCTGTGTTTGAATATAAGTTACAGTTCAATATTTTTCTTATTTTTTGGTTATTTTGATGGTCTTTCAGAAGATGGTCCCAAATAAAGAAACATTTATAGCCTACTGATATGCTCTGAATGTGTCTTGTAGTAAAACCCTTTCAACATTTCCCATGATAGCAATGTTCATCTTTTTGGAAATTGTATTGCAGTGATTGTAAAGAGTTATATGTGACATTAGGCAGTATCATGCATTAACACTATTTATCTCACATGGATCTGTTGGTCCATTTCAAAGACCTCATAATGTGATCTCTCATTATTATTATCCACAAAAGAAGGATTTTTTGGCAGGTATGATCATAGAGAAAAAGATATAGATGGGAAGCCACAAGACGCAGTACATGCTTGATACTGAAGGCAAATGATCTCCCAGTAGCACAAAATGTGGCAATTTAAGATGAGTGAAATTGTTTTTTCCATGAAGTTTCTGCATTCAATTTATGAATATGGAAACATCTTGTAACAACTTAGGGAGACATGTATGAAAGGGTTTTTCACCTTTTTCTAGCGTACAATGCACCTGAGCCGGCTACGATGTCTAATGCGCCTAACATATGTGTTAGGTGCATTATTCGTAAGACTCGACACTTTCTAATGCGCATAACATGAAGGGATGTTCTGGAGGCATTGTTGAGGCGTGTCGCACCACATTCGTAAGATTAGACACATATATGAATGTGGTTCGGAAAAACTAGGCGCATTACTGCTTCGACAGGCAAACCTATTTTAATGTGGTCTGCCTGAGCCTGAGGAGTCGAAGTGAAGCTAGATTTGCTGTAAGGGGCAAAAATGTCCAATATTTCTCAACTTACACCAGTACATTAATAAAAAGTAATTTCAAATAATTATCAAACTATATAAAATTACATTTAAATTTAATTAAAAAGTTATAAAAGTAATATAAAAATATATAATATCCCTAAAAATATAAAACATATCTTCTATAAAATGTATTTAAAAGAATCTAAAACTAATTTTACATTAAATAACCCACTGATGATGATGTTTAGATTTTTAAAATTTATTTTTGACTACATAAAATTTGAAATGTACTTTTGCTGCTCTCACCCTTTATTCCACATACAGCAAGAGCTAGCAACTCACAGGTCTTGCTGGGACATGTGGTCCACTAAGCAGGATCAGTACCATAGTTTATATTCACTGACATGCTATTCCAATGACTTTTCTCTTGTGTCCAGCCTATCTATAACCTTTATACATGTTAGGGGCATTACTAATGCGCCTAAGCTCTGTAGTGCGCCAAACACACAGGTGAGGTGCATCAAACTTTACACACCATTTATGAACGCACAAAACCACTTTCATACATCAGGCGCATTATACACTGAAAATGAGACTCGACTATTCACTTCGATGCACCTTCCTTCATACATTTCTCCTTTAATCCAAGATACCTACAAGATACTCTGATAAAAAGAATGAATTCTTGAGAAAATGGGTACCTTTATGGTCATGCAGTATTGTTTTGGTGTTAACACTTGTCAAAATACATCAAAATGTCAGTTTTGTGATAAAAATAAAGGACAAAATGTCCCATTAGGGCTGCACCATTTTTTTGGTGTATTTTGCGTCAAAAAATTGTTGACGCCCTATTCTCTATACTGCAATATGTTATCGAGCAATATATATATATATATATATATATATATATATATATATATATATATATATATATATATAAAATCAATTCCTTGCGGACTTGTCTGCAGCTGACGATATCCTTCATTTCGTCTTACATACAACTTAACTTATTGAAAGCAAACATATTTACTAATCTTTATATTTTGACTATTTATTAACCAACATCACATACACCTTAAAAAATAGAACATACTTGTATTCACTTGATGTGTCCTCAATTGATGTATATCCGCATAAGTTGATTTTTCTATCTTTCAGTCCGTGGCAACCATGTAGATCAGCGGGACGTCACACACCTGTTTAGCGCGACGTTTCGATAGGCTACGCCTCTCTTTCTCAAGTGTGTGAGACTGCTTAAAGACCATCTTTTTATAGGCAAGTGTTAACTTTTTACTCATAATATACTAAGCCAAAGCAAAATATCAAAGACTGCATGTACATCCTAAATAATAAAAACACATTAAAAACGATTCACAGAAACACATTTAGATTACAATTTTCATTAAGTCCTTTAGGAGCTAGTATGTCCAACTTAAAGATCCATCCTTAAAGATGTGCAATAGGCTTTTTTCTAATGGGAAACCTTCTATGTATCTGACTTGTTCTAATACACACCATCGAAGTCCAGAAACTCCATGGCTGTTTTCATAAAAGTGACAAGGTACTGTACTTTCTCCATATTTTTTTGCTCGAGGTCTCTGTCATATCTTGAAATTTGTCTGCTTTCAATAAGTTAAGTTGCCTTATTCTCTGTATAAATGAACTGTAATACACCAAAACTAGGCACATTATACGCCAGACACGACACATTTGAATGCGCTTAAAGTATGTGAATCAAATATGCTAGCAATGATATGCTATGTGCCTATATTTTGCTATGCGCCTAGATTAGGCACATCAGTTATAGTATGCAAAGTATACCACACAGCAGATTTTTCACAGGTTCATTAATTCAGGCTCATTATACACTAATTTAAGGCACATTAAAACTGGCATGTCGACCATAATGTTGCAAAATAAGCCTCTGGTTCTACTTGCTCGATCACTTTAATATATATATATATGTGTGTATATATATATATATATATATATATATATATATATATATATATATATATATTATCTATCTGTACAACAGGTAAAATGTTCTAACAGAACATACACACTAAGCACAGATTTATACTAGAATAACAAGATATAGCCAAGTTTGAGTGAAAGATGTGAAAGACTTCTATGGATCAGACATATGATAACAGAGTCTTTTATTTTGTATGTCTGACTGGTACCGGTATGTATCAGCTTTTTTTCGACTTTATAGAAAACTGTGATGGATCGTGATTGGTTTTCATATAGGATATTACACAAGTTTGACTCTGTTCAGGCTGTATGTTCAGTATATAATACAGTATCTTGTATATTCTTAATAAATGAAAATGTGCTCATTCACTTTGTTTCATTGTAAAATGTGTTATCATTACCCATGCATTATGTCATCCATAAGTTCCATTAAAGTATGCAAGAATTTGTTCATGCAAAATAGACCCACAAGAATTTAAAAATAAAGTCAAAAATGAGTAGTCTTCAGAAGGACCTTTGGAACTGTGTTGTATTAGGGGCTCATTATTGTATAAAAGTTTGGGCCTAGAATCTCTGGTACTGAGATTGGCCAGCGTGACTATAACTGCATTTTCATCTAATGTAATTTTGCTGCAATTCTGGAGGTAACTTTTTTCTGTAGCTAGTCCATATAGCCATCACATATTATATCTACTCAAAAACTTTTATGGCACCGGATTCAAGACAAAAGACCACCACAAATCAATCTATAAGAAATTTGTAATAATTTTATTACATGGTCAGATATGAGGACATTGGGGCACACTTAATATAGCAATTTGTACAGAAATACTGGTGTGCATGCTCTGCAGTACAATTATTCTGTGATTTAAGTAGTTTTCAGACAATTTTGTAACACAAATGACAAAGAGGGCACTTGTCAAGTGATTGGATATGAAGTCTATACAGTAAAAATGGAGTAGTCTACAAATGGAACTTTGGGAGTGTGTTTTCATAGATGCTTGTCATTGTGCCCAAGGGACATGGCTTTGTGAAAGGGGGGGTGGTTTAATGTTCTACATTGTGTGGCATGAACTAAGTCAAATGATTGTGGCATAAAGTGGCATAAAGTTGAAACATAATATCTAAACGTGCACCAGATTTATCATACATCATGAACCACTGTAATAAGTCTGGTGCCTGTTTGTACTAATATACACCATAACTCATACACTAACAGACAGTGAGCCCTAGGCTATGCCCCCCCAGGCTGTCCCCTGCCTACTTTCCGGTCAAACCCTATGTGATCGGTGACAACTTGGCGACAGTCCCTACCTAACTAAGGTGATACACAAAACAAAGGTACAAAGACGGCAGGCAAAAAACGGACCTCAAAAGGTAGGCCAAGAGGTAAGTCTCCGGGTAGTCAAATCCAACAAACAATGCTAGCTCCAGTACAACACTATCACCAAAACTGGACGAGAGGAAATGTGGTCTTAATAAGGGATGTCAGCGTCCCATTCCAGGATGGAGATTGGATCGGCCCTTTGACATTCAGACCACACAGAATGCAGAAAAATATGCCAGAAATGTGAATGGTGAAGGAAGCTGTCACTCACCACTGAAGCAGAGCAATCTGCAGCCCTGCCCAAGCTAGTAAAGAACCAAATGGGTGTGGCAGAGCTGTCAATCACACCCCAGACAGTACAGTATCAGATTGTGTTCAGACAGTGCCAAAAAGCTGTAGCATACAGATGTGATCATGGCCAAAAGCACAGTCTCTGCTGTACCTTATGGACAGAGGTCTGCACTGGGGCCTGAACAGGCACAGTCATGACAGTTTCATAATCACTAAATCAATACCAAGTGTGAGTATTTCTATGTCCTGTGTTAAATATCAAAATGAGATGGACACTTCTTATCTGGGTAACTGGGTAAAAAGCAGATAAAAAAACAAACCATAAAATAAAAGCTATAAAATGGAGATTTATGGGAGAAAAATGTCACCTGAAAAAACACACCTCTCCCTCCAGTCCACCAAGCCCCTGTGAGGTGACAAAGGACACCAGACCTCCTTCTTGGTACACTTTTTAGGTCCCATAAGTGTTAAACTGAAATGAAAAATTCATATATATGTATGTATATGTGAGTATACATATAGTATCTCACAAAAGTTAGTACACCCCTCACATTTTTGTAAATATTGTATAATTTCAAGATGTGCTGCTGAAATTACTAATTTGGCTTCAGTAACTGTTGGGGGCTTAAATTTTCCAACACATGGGAAATTAGAAAAAAATCCAAAAGTCTCATTTTAAATTTTTGTCAAAACAAACATAAAGTATCCTCCACAAAAGGGTTTTTTTTCAACCCACACATTTTTTTTAAAAGTGGGATCTTTTCGGAACCAAAACGAAGGAAAACCCCTTTAAAACAAAGGAAAAAAAGTCATTAAAAACAACTTTTATAACAGTGTAAATTTGGTTGGGCCCCCCAAAATAACTCAAAACAAACCAGCCAACAATGTCTAAACTGTGGCCCAAAAAAAGGAAGTACAAAACCCCCCAAAAGAAAATGGACAAACTGTGAAAAATTTTCCCCTTTTTCATCCCGATGTCCCTGTGACTTTTAGGGGTTACAAGTTTCTCAGGGGGTAAGGGGGGGCAAGTGTTTTAAATTTTTGGGTTTTTTACTCTCACACCCCATGATTTTTTTTTATCTTTGAAAATTTTTTTTTGTTTTAAATTTATTATCCCGATTTTTGAAACCCTTTTTAAAAAGGGTATCCCGGGGGTTTATGGACCCCGAAACCAACCCTGAATGTATAGAAGAACCCCTTTAATTTTTAGGCCGGGGGTAAAAATGAATTTGGGTTTCCCGAGTATGGGCCATCCATTCACGGGTTTTGGCCCCTTGCTTTTTAAAAGTCAGCATGTTAAACTTCCCGGTTTTAGGAGCATGGGAAACCCAAAGTGCCGGGAAAGGGGGTTTTGAACAAACAAAAACCTGGATGAATTCCCCTCCCGGGTCGGACATTAGATACCTGACGAGGTAGGAAAAAGGTTTTTTCCACTTTGGGTATATTTCGATTTTGGGTTTAATGGGAGGCAAGGGGGAGGGGAAAAAATGGGGTTTTTTAAAAAACCAGGGGGCCCTAACTTTTTGTTTGGGATCTTGGGATAAATACAAAGGGTACCAACTGACACCAAATAAAGCTTCCCGAAGGGGCCCCAAAAACCATTTCATGGGAAACAACGTTGGGGACTTTTCCAAACTTTAAAGCGCCCCTTTTTTGCATTAGAAATTGATATCTGTATCCTGTGTATCTGCATATGGACCTTTCTTTCTTGATGATGCTGTATTGATTATCAAGGCTGATCCTAGGCTAAATTACACTCAGGGCGAGGTGAAGAAAATTTTTTCCCTCCCGGGGCCCCCCGGGAAATAAAGCCCCACGATGCGACACATTGCATCACCAACAACCCAAAACCCCAAAAAAAAAAAAGCCCTTAAACCCCAATTTTGCAAAGAAAAAACTACTAAATAATATCAAACAGTTACCAAAAAAAAACACTGCTACAAAAAACCAGAATCCCCCCGGCTAATAGTACCAATGGGCCCCACAAAAAAACCCCATATCACCAGTAACCGAAAACCCCCCCACCATGACCCAAAAACCACCACTTTGGAAAGCTAATTCAAAAAGGGGGCCCCTTTCTGAATAAAAAAAACCATTATACTTAGGAGATTGGGGGGAAAAAATTATTCAAAAGAAATTGGGGAAACGTTTAGAAATTTTAGGGGAAAACTTTTGTTCGAAAAAGGTCGAACTTTGGGGGGGACCGCGGGGGGAATGTGCTTTTTATTGATAAAAAGGCTGCAAACACATGCGTTACTGGGGCCCAAAA
>JAODAL010064954.1:0-18455 GCA_025379985.1 Phyllomedusa bahiana
AAACCCTGTGGGGTTTAAAACCCAAGTTTTTTGTTCGGTTTTTAAAAACCACTTTTAATACTAGATTCCCAAATGGTTTTTTCGTTTGGTACAATTTATATCCCGTTCTAATATTTCCTCAATATGGGTCCTGTTTTAGAATTTTGGGAAATTTTATGGAATATATTTTTAATTTTGTTAAATTCAAAACATATGGGGTAAGAAAACAAATTTTTTTATTTTTTTCTTTTTCTTTTTTTCCCTCTTCCCTCTTTTTATTGTTTAACAGTTTTCTTTTTTTTGATTTTAAAAAGATTATAACTTTTTCTAGTTTTTTTTTTTTTTGTATTCTTTTTCTTAATTATCTTTGATGTCTCTGCTTCCTTATGAAATCTGAAATCTTTACAAAAATCTTTAGTCGTATTTGTTTCCCCTGGGAAGCTTGGATGGAATTTTTTGAATGCACTTTTGCTCTGAGAATTGTATTTCCATTTTGGGTTTTTCCTGATAATTTCGTAAGAAAGTCGGGTTTAAGGGACCCCCTAAAATTTCCCAAACCAAAAAAGGAAGGGCATTATGCGAAACCAAAAGGGGGTGATTTTTGAGTTTACATGGATTTTATTAACGTAAGTTATGAATTCCGGATGGACTTTATTTTCTGCCCCCAAATAATTAGCAGTCGTCTAATAACGTCCATACCTAGCAATCTGTTAAAATGGATTACGTTATAGATAAAAAATGCTCCCCCCATCCATATAAAATTTTCCTATGGGGGGGGGAAAAATTTTTTGTCCCAAGGGCTCCTGTGATTGAAATAATTTTTTCCATCAAATTGGAAGTAATTGTTTTTCAATAGAAAGTCTATACTACTAGTAGAAAAAGGGGTTTCTTCACAAATTTTTACTGTATTGTTTGAAGGAAAATTTTTATACCGTTCTAACTAGATTATGTGGAATATTGGATACAGGCCCCAAATTTTTCGTGGAGTACATGCCTCTATAGACACCTTACGGGTGGGGGGGCATTGAAAGAGGGGGGATCCCATAAGGAGGGAATTGGGGAACAGCAGGTACAATCAAAACATTTTGGATATTAGAATTTAAAATGCTAGATTTCCCAAGGACTTAATACAACAGGATCTCCTTCAATATTAAATTTGGGTTATATAAAAATTACCTACTTTATTTTCCCCCATAATCTATGGCCTGTTATCCATGCAATTTAAAAATTACTTTATTTATTATTGCATTGCTCATAGATATAAGAAGGTACTTTACTATATTCTTTGCCGATCAAAATCATAGGGGAGGTTATATTTATTAGTACATTTATTATGCACCCATATTTCATTGTAAATATCCCGCAGTCTTAGTCCAATAAAGATTTTTGGGAGTATTTTTAATCCACTTTTTTTATTTTTTTTTTTCTTTGTTTTTTTCAAAAGTTTTTTTAAGTATTTTGTAATGCACGTTTCTATTTTTTGAGGGAAAAAAAAAAAAAAAAAAAAAAAAAATTTGCTCTGTTGGGAAAAGTACCGGAGGGGTTAATGGAAAAATTCCCCGGGTCCTTTGGACCAAGGCTTCACTCCTCAGGTATTTTTAACCAGGTAGCAATACAAACCTTACAGTGAATAAGGGCAAGTACCCGAAACGCTCCCAAGGAGGGCTGTTGCCATTGTGTCCTCTGTCCATCTAGTAATTTTTGTCCATTAAAATTTTTTTGCTATTTACCGATACACCGAAAGCTGGATTCGCTTTCTTGGAAACAACCTGTTTTGATTGCATCACCATTGGGCGGGGGGCTGCTTTTGGATTTCGTGCACCAGAGTTCGGACCTCAGAAAAGGGAATCCCCGATACTCATTACGGCAAACTTCAGGTTATCCACAGTGTTTTTCAACCCATTTTTTCTTTGTGAGTAACCTAGATAAACAAGCTTCGTGCGGAGAAAAACACAAACAGGGAGTGACAGCACCAAGGGAGGCTGGGCCTTGACAGTGAAACAGAAGAGATACTGGAACTAGAAACTGTAAAAAAGCAGGACATAAAATCCTATCTTCAAACAAAGAAAAAACAGAACACAAGTCTTCATTTACCTTTGCCTACATGTTTAAAGCTAATCATTATGGTGAGAAAACCTCTTTAAGGAGGAATCAAGAATTACATAAACTTTGTCTGAAAATACACAAAATATTACTTATGCTATAACCGTAAAAAACTTAGGCCCTTTAAGGGAAGTAAAGGAACTTTAAGGTACAAAACATAATTGCATTTGGCTGGGATATAAACTGGGCTGCTTTCCCGGTATGTCCTACGTAGCAGGTGAAAATTTGGACACACTCAGTAAGAAGAAAATGTAATTTGTGAATCAAGCAGACATGCTCCGTAAACACCTGTTGAACTATATGCAGCAGCTGTCTCTTAAATAGTTCTTTGCTTTACAAATTAATCTCCACTATTACACAGAATAACAAGCTACACATTAACACTTAAACCAGTTATTTTAGCCAGCTTGTATTCCAAATGCTACAATTTTTAGATATTTTATTATCTATTACTCAAATTGTTTCTAAAAAAAAAAAAATAGAATTTTTTTTATTGCTTCAAATTTTGTTTAGTCTCCCTAGGAAACTTTTATTTGTTAATATTTATGTATAGTCTAATGTCATATGTCAATATGATAGTGTATTGCTGCCTTTGCATATAAAATGCACAGGCATCTGTTAGACTCTATTATAATTATTAGTGATGAGCGATCAGTAAAAATATTGCGATTTAGGCGATTGCCAATTTACGATCTCGGTCAATCGCCGATTCCCATTAAAGTCAATGGGAGAGGATAACCAGGTTAATTTTTATACCCAAACAGGTGAGGAGAAGCTGGAATTACCATCCACAAAAGTAAACTGGATACGTGGTACATCTTAGTCAATACAATTAGGCTCCAAGGGCCACATGTATGAAAACTGTCTAGGTCTAAAACTTACTTTGTTGCCCATAGCAACCAATCAGAGCGCCCTTCTCATTTTTCCAGAGCTCTACATGACACATAAGAGGAATTCTGATTGGTTTTTATGGGCAACAAAGTGAGTTTTAGACCTAGATAGTTTTCATACATGTGGCCCTAAGAGTCACAGAAAAAAATTCACATGCTAAAATAATTCATTCCTTTCAATGGCTAACCGAGAAGATGAGGACACTGTAGCCACAGCAGATACAGCAGTAGCAGCATGGGGCCCCCGTGACACATGAGAAGAAATCAGTCTTGGAAATGGAACATGGTAACTGGTAGGAGACCCCTATCACTTTTTGCACCAGGGACCAACAACTTGTCATATATGTGGTGGCAGCAAGAACATCCCAACGGGGAACATCGAGGTTCAGCTGGCATAGCTTTATTTAGAGTGGGTGCGATGGGAGCCAGGGCTATTATCTATTAACCGTTTCATGGCCACATTCTCCTAAATCAAATGGGGCGCCCACCTATTACTACTTCCTATTTTTAAAATATCACTGGGCCCCTTTTTCATTCCGGCCCCTGACAGGAATACTGCCCTACTGGCACCCCTGTTATCCCTTTTACAGTAGCCTGACCCCAAAACCAGCAAAAATGCCCTTATGGACACTCAGAATAAAATTAGCAAGAACAAATCAGTATTTCAAACAAGATTTTTGTGAAAAGGATATTGAATATCATTGTCTTTTACCACAGCATGACTCCAAAACCAGCACAGATACCCTTTTGGACCCTCAGAATAAAATTTGCAAGAAGAAAAAAGTATCTGAACCAATATTTTAGTGAATAGAACATTAACTATCGCTGTCCTTTACCACAGCATGGCCACAAAACCAGCACAAGATGCCCTTATAGACCCTCAGAATAAAATTTGCAAAATGAAATGTTTTTGAACCAATATTTTAGTGAATAGTACATTGACTATCGCTGTCTTTTACTGCAGCATGACCCCAAAACCAGCACAGAAGCCCGTCTGGACCCTCGGAAGAACATTTGCAAGAAGAACTAAGTCTTTGAACCCATATTTTAGTGAATAGGACATTGACTATCACTGTCCTGTACCACAGCCGGACCCCACTACCAGCACAGATGCCCTTATGGAATCTCAGAACAAAAATTTGCAATAAGAAATTGACTATTTCAAACAAGATTTTTCTGAATAGGACATTGACTATCGCTGTCTTTTTTAGCAGCATGACCCCAAAACCAGCACAGATGCCCTTATGGACACTCCCAATAAAATTTGCAAGAAGATATGCCGACGTTTGATGGGGAGGTCCAGATGACGCAGCAATGCTGACAGT
This sequence comes from Phyllomedusa bahiana, assembly GCA_025379985.1. NCBI lineage: Eukaryota > Metazoa > Chordata > Amphibia > Anura > Hylidae > Phyllomedusa > Phyllomedusa bahiana. The sequence goes on from JAODAL010064954.1 coordinate 4,298, forward strand.
CGGGCCAAAGCAGTGTGTGAATGCCAGAAGTGTGAGCTAAGACCTTGAGCCTTCTTCAGAAGACAGTCAAGACCTGGGTAGCGCAAGCAAAATTTCTGCCTATACGAAAAAGCCTTAGGTAACAACATCACATCCTTATGCTTAAGCAACAATGGAATATTTTGCAAAGGATATTGTCACATTATGCCATAAACTCGTCGGGAATGGGCTCAAGGAGTTCAGGTTCCTTTCCACAAGTTGGGACGAAGTGAGCTTAAATTGGCAATGCTCACTGACGCTCCAGTTCCACCGAGGTGCCTATCTCCTTGGCTTCCTTTTTTTTCCTCTTGTTTTCTCTGCTCTTGGAGTGGCAAATGTGCTCCACACGGATGTTGATTCTTTTGGCAAGGGTTTTACCAGTGATTTGCGTGTTCACAATTAGACCCAGAGCATGCTGTTTAACATTGTAGATCCTGCGAGTCTTGCCATGATAGCATTTATGTGGCATGCCTTTTTGTATGGTGCTCATACCCTTAACGTACACAATGTCGCCCTTTTTGTAGATGCGCATGTATGTTAACAAAGGCAGAACTTCATGTTAAGGAAGGGTCTGGAGAACATATACCGGGTTCCACGCCTTTTGCCTCTTGTGTTTGTGATTTTCGCACCTTGAAAATGGTGAGTTCAGCCCAAAGAGAGGAACCGGCTTCCTTCTCCTCCTGTGAGGGTATCAGCGATTGGGCATGAAAGCAGACAAAATCATCCTCTTGGGCCTCTTGATCTTTTGAAATGCCTTCTGACCCCAACCGCATTGTTTAATCACAGGGCTCTTTAGAATATGGATTATCCAGTGGGGTCTGTTTATTGGGTGACATTTGGCCCATCTTTGCTTCAGTTGGACTGATGATGACCATATTTGTGGCCGTGACTGAGAGGAAGAGGAGTTAAAACATCTGCATGCAGGGTGTGTTAACCACTGAAGAACAGATTGGCGCCGCTCTTCAGAAATGAGACGCACAGGGAACCGACCAAGCGATGACAGGCCATGTTCAAAATTATAAATATTAAAAAGGTCTGGAAGATTGGTTCTACGTCTCTTATTGAAGAACTGTACTGCAAAGACAGCAAATCACAAATGTTCTTAAATCCCTATAATTTCCAACTGGCAACTAGGATTAGAAACAGAATTGTTTCTATCGAATATCTGTGAAATGCGGTCTTATGGAAGAACTGTAACACCGAATCAACAGTGTTCTTGCTTCAGGCCTTGTAATTTACAACAGCCAAGTAGGACTAGCAATAGACTTTTTTCTATGGAATATCTCTGAAATGTGGTCTTTTCCCACAACTGACAACCAGGAGTACAAATAGAATATTTTTCTACAGATTATCTAAGAAATGTGGTCTTTTCTGACAACTGACAACCAGGGGTAGAAATAGAAATGTTTTCTACGGAATATCTGTGAAATTAGAGGTTTTGGAACAACTCTGACAACCAATCAACAGTGTTCTTCCTTCAGTCCTTGTAATTTAGAACTGCCAAGTAGGACTAGCAATTGACTTTTTTCTATGGAATAGCCAAGCAATGTGGTCTTATGCGACAAGCATTAAGGATTATAAACAGGATATTTTTCTATGGAATATCTTGGAAATTGAGTCTTATGGATGAACGGGGTCTTTTACACTGGCTGTCCCCTCCCCCCAAAAAAAAACCTGCTGCATGCGAATAAAGGGAATGGAATGAAGTTTTCTGCCAGAGAGCTGTGTATCCAAGCTATTTCTGTTTAGGGTTGAATTTAGCTGTCCATATTACGCTGCAGCACAGACGTTATGGACAAGGAATTACATTTTCCAGAAGAAGACTCTATAGAACAGTGATTTCTTATGAGAGATTAATGTAGCTGTGTCTGATGCAGAAGTTCCCCCCACAACGAAGCGGCCTCCCTCATCAGAAACTGCTGCCAGGAAGTTTAGGGCAATGCAGAAATAAAATATGCTGCTATCTCACAGTGATTTGATATGAGAGATTAACGTAGTTGTGTCTGATGCAGAAGCTGCCCCCTGAACCAAGCGCCCCCACCCCTCAGAAACTGAACCGAGGAAGTTTAGGGCAATGCAGCTGTACCCAAATCTCTGACTAACACTGTCTAGAATTGCCTAAACTTGCTGTACCCTGACCTAACTAATCTATCTAGCAGCTTTTCCTTTATGAAAACGCTGGCAATTGGTGTCTGCCTGCTTTTAAAAAAGCTGTGCAGAAAGAGAGATACGTTCAGTTCACAGTCTGGAAGCTAATGAAGTACACTGACATAGATAAAACAGGGTCATGTGATTTTAGCAGCCAATGAGATCCCTACACCCACCACTGATGACGTTATTGACCCCCCACTGTGCTCTACGCTGATTGGCTGGCCGCAACAAGAACAGGACGCTGCGAAAATGGCGCAATTTTAAACCGCGATCACGATTGTTGATAACATTTGAAGGGAAAAGATCAAATCAAATCGAGACCTCGATAAAGGTGAATATCGGTGCGATTTCAACTTTTCTCGATTAAATCGCTCATCACTATTTATGATCTAACAGTTAGGGCTGTTCACACAGCACAGTGTAAATACTGGTTGGAAATCTAGACCGGTATTTGCACTGTTTTTGGGCCGTCCATAATAAAAGTTGTCACCCGGTCTGCAGACGGTTTTCAAAACCGAAAACCGTCTGAAGAACCGGGTATAAACCCGTGCAGTGGGGACAAGCCCTTAGAGCATAACCGAGAAAACTATAGGAAATGAAGTTGTGCTGTGGTTGGTTGTTACTGGCTGCACAGACAAATCTTTTTATAGAGTTTAACAAATGCATTTTGGTGTGGTTTTTTGTCAGTATCATTTTCTCTAGATGCATGCAACATGCTCTAAATATGACATCTTTATTCCTTACACCCCCAAAAAATACTTCCAACAAATGGAAAAAAGCCACCAAAACATTTGTAAAGTAGAAATATAGGCCTTGATTTTAAATCTGTATTACTTTCCATGCAGCGCTTTCTTTAAAATCAAATTTTATCTCCCTTAAAACAATAGCCCTAAAATGCTTCCCGGGCTCGTTTAATCCTGGGCATTCTTTGATTTTGGGGGGGTTGGGTCCCCACCGCCGGTCGGGAACCGGGCACCGGGGGGGGCCAATTAAGGGGGCGACCCGGGCCTTTTTCCGGCAGCCCCGGGCCCCTAAAAACCAGGGGGAGGGGGGGGGGTGGGGGGGGGGGGGGGCCGGGGCCGCCCGCTGACTTTTAGCCCAGGCGGTCAGCATCTTTTTTTGCGCCGGCCGCGGTAATCCCCCCCCGCGCAGAGTTTGTGGTTTGAAACACATGTGGGCTCACCCGAAGAAAAAAAAGATAGTTTCATTCCCCGGCCCCCGGGGTTTTCCCCCTATTGCTTTTGATGCAGTTTAAATAAACTGGCCCGCATCTACAACAAATCAGGGGCCCGGGGAGTGTGATGCATGGGACTCAAACCCCCGCGCCCCCTCGGTGCTGTCAGATTCGGCTGCTGGGGGGGGGGAGGAGTTTGGGCCGAGGTTTCCTGGAAAGGTGATGATTTTTAATTTTTTTAAATTCCCCCTGGCTGCTTTCTGGGGCAGCTATTTATGCATTATAATTACGGGGGGGGCAGCTATTTTATGTATTAAAATTACCCGGGGGGGACAGCTATGTATGTATTATAATTACGGGGGGGGGCAGCTATTTATGTAAAAAAATTACTGGGGGGGAGCTTGTTTGAAATTTAAATTTTAGGGGGGGCAGTATGTATGTATTATAATTACGGGGGGCAGCTATCTATGTTTAAAATTTAAATGGGGGGCAGCTATTATCTATTATAATTATGGGGGGGAAACTAGTATGAAATTATAATTACGGGGGGGGGCAGCTATGTATTTAATTACGGGGCCGGGAAGTATTATGTTTTAAAAAAAATTACGGGGGGGCACATTCTAGGGTTTTAAATAATTACTGGGGGGCAGCTATGTATGTATTATAATTCTGGGGGGGCAGCTATGTTTGTATTATAATTACTGGGAGGCAGCTATCTATGTATGTATTATAATTACTGCGGGGCAGCTATCTATGTATGTATTATAATTACTGGGGGTAGCTATTTTATGAATTTTAATTACTGGAGGGCAGTATGTAGGGAAATTAAAAATTACTGGGGGGGCAGTATGTTTTGTTTTTAAATTTACGGGGGGGGCAGCTATCAGGTTTTAAAAATTTACTGGGGGGCAGTATCTATGTATTAAAATTCCCTGGGGGGGGCAGCTATGTATGTATTTAATTACGGGGGGGCAGCTATGTATGTATTAAAATTTGGGGGGGCGCTATGTTTGTTTTAAAAAAAAACGGGGAAGGCAGTTTATCTATGAAATGTATTAAAATTTAAATGGGGGGCAGCTACCCTATGTATTTTAAAAATTATAATTACTGGGGGGCAGCTATCTATGTATGTATTATAATTACTGGGGGGCACTATCTTGTTTATAATTACTGGGGGGGGCCGGGCTACCCTAGTTTTAAAAATTTAAATGGGGGCCCAGTTTATCTATGTATTATAATTACCGGGGGGCAGCTCTCTATGTATTATAATTACGGGGGGGGGCATTTTTTATCTATGTTTTTTTAATTCGGGGGGGGGCAGCAAAGTATGTATTATAATTACGGGGGGCAGCTATGTATGTTTTTTATAATTACTGGGGGCAGCTATGTATTAAAATTAGGGGGGGCAGCTATGTATTTTTTTATAAAACGGGGGGGCAACAAACCTTTTAAATTAAAATTAATGGGGGGGGCCAGTTTTGTTTGAAATTAAAAATTACTGGGGGCAGTATTATGTATTAAAATTTTCGGGGGGGGGGAAAAGTATGTTTGTATTAAAATTTCTGGGAGGCGCAACTATGTATTTTTTTAAAATTTAAATGCGGGGCAGCTATCTAGGGAAATGTATTATAATTACTGGGGGGCGCTTCTATGTAGGGTATTTTTAATTCCTGGGGGGCAGCTATCTGGGTTTTTAAAATTTAAATGGGGGGGAGCTACTATTTATTAAAATTACTGGGGGGCGGGTTATTATGTATTAAAATTACGGGGGGGGCAGCTATCTATGTATTAAAATTACTGGGGGGCAGTTATCTAGGGTTTATTTTTTACTGGGGGGGCAGCTATGAAAATGTATTATAATTACGGGGGGCAGCTATGTTTGTTATTAAAATTTACGGGGGGCAGTATGTATGTATTAAAATTTAACTGGGGGCAACTATAAATGTTTTTAATAATTAATGGGGGGGGCAAGGTTTTATGTATGTTTTAAAATTACTGGGGGCAGTATCTATGTATTATAATTACGGGGGGCATTTTATCTATGTATTATAATTACGGGGGGGCAGCTATCCATGTAAAAAAATTTTTTCGGGGGGGGGCAGTATGTATGCATTAAAATTTTACTGGGGGCAGCAGCCCTATGTATTAAAATTACTGGGGGGGCAGCTATTATGTATTATAATTACTGGGGGGCAGCTATCTAGGTATTTTTAATTACGGGGGGCAGTATGAATGTTTTAAAAATTACGGGGGGGGCCAGCTATTTATGTATTAAAAATTTCTGGGGGGCAGCTTGTATGTATTAAAATTTTACTGGGGGGGCGCTATTGGTATTATAATTACTGGGGGCAGTTAAGTATTATTTTTACTGGGGGGCAGTTTGAAATTGTATTTAAAAAACTGGGGGGCAGCTATCTTGAAATTATAATTACTGGGGCAGCTATCTATTTTTAAAAATAATTACGGGGGAAAGTTACTATTTTTTTAAAATTTAAATTTTTGGGGGGCAGCACCATTTTAAAAAAAATTTTACTGGGGGGCAGCTAGGGTTTTGAAATTTTTTAATTACTGGGGGGCAGCTGTCTATGTATTTTTTAATTCCCTTGGGGGGAAAGCTATGTAGTATTATAATTACGGGGGGGGCAGCTATCTATTTATTATAATTACGGGGGGGCATGTTCTATGTATTAAAATTTATTTGGGGGGGCAGTATCTAGTTTTAAAAATTACGGGGAGGCAGTGTCTATTATTAAAAATTATTGGGGGGGGGGCTTTTCAAATGTATTAAAATTTTACGGGGGGCAGCTGCTATGTATTATAATTTACGGGGGGGCCTATTATGTATTAAAATTTAAAGGGGGAAGCAGAAAAAAAATTTTCTATGTTTTAAAAATTTTAATTTTTGGGGGGCCAGCTTTGGGAGGGTTTTATAATTACTGGGGGGAGCTATGTATGTTTATAAATTTTTGGGGGGAAAGCTATCGTATGTTTAAAATTTAACCGGGGGGGCCCACTATGAAATTTATTAAAATTTAAGGGGGGGCAGCTATCTAGTTTTTTAAAATTTAGGGGGGCCCGTTATCTATGTTTTAAAAATTACGGGGGGGGGCCCGTACCCATGTTTTAAAAAACCGGGGGGGGCCCTTTGTATGTTTTATAATTAAGGGGGGGGCAGTATCAAATGAAATTATGATTTTTTGGGTGGCAGCTATCTATGTACTATAATTACTGGGGGGGCATCTATCTATGTATTTTTAAATTTTATTTGGGGGGCAGCTATGAATGTATTATAATTACTGGGGGGCAGCATATCTATGTATTATAATTACGGGGGGCCATTATCTATGTTTTAAAATTACGGGGGGGGGCAGCTTTTTATGTTTTATAATTCCCTTGGGGGCCCAGTTATCTATGTATTATAATTACGGGGGGGGCAGCTATGTATGTAAAATTTTACTGGGGGGGAAAGCTTTGAAGGGTTTTTTAAAATTTTATTGGGGGGAAGCTTTGTTTTTATAATTACTGGGGGGCAGCTATGTATGTATTATAATAACTGGGGGGCAACTATCTATGTATTATAATTAATGGGGGCAGCTATGTATTTATTATAATTACTGGGGGGCCCGGAAAAATTTTAGGGGTTTTTTTAATCCCGGGGGGGGCAGTTATCATGTTTTTAATAATTACTGGGGGGCAGCTATCCAGTTTTAAAAATTACGGGGGGGGAAAGCTAGGGTATGTATTAAAATTTTACTGGGGGGAAGCGGGTCTATTTTATTAAAATTTACTGGGGGGGCGCTATGTATGTTTTATAAATTACGGGGGGGGCACAAACCCTATTTTATTAAAATTACGGGGGGGGGCCAGCTATTATGTTTTAAATAAAAAAACGGGGGGGCAGTTATCTATGTATTAAAATTTACGGGGGGGGGCAGCTATCTATGTATTATAAATACGGGGGCAGTTATCAATTATAATTACGGGGGGGGCAGCTATGTCTGTATTATAATAAACATGCCAACTCCCCCTTTTTTTTGGGGGGGGGGGTCCCGCTTTTTTGGGGTCCCCCCCCCCGCCCTCCCGGGGGAGTTGGCTTTTCCCCCCCCGGGAAGCCTGCAAGGGGCGGCTGGGGGGGCCCCCCCCCTTTAAATTTAAACCCGGGGGCCAAAGGGGTTAGCCCCCTGGTGCGGTTTTTAATTTTTGGCGCCCCCCCCCCGGGGGGAAAGGCCCCCCTCTTAAAAGGCGGGGTGCAGCGGCCGAAAGGGGCCCCCGGCTAAAACCCGGGCCCGCGGTCCCCCAACTGGTGGGGGAAAAAGGAGGCAGGTGGGGTTCCTCCCTCCTCCCTCCCCCCCCTGTTTTGGGTTAAGGGGCCCGGGGGTGTGCCCCGTACTTACAGGCCCAACGGCGAAAGGGGGAAGTGAGGGCGGGCTGCGGGGGAGGGGGACGCGCGGCTGTCTAAATTCCCCCCTGGCGTTGAAGAGATCGGTGGGGAGGGGCCACGTTTCGGACCCCTGGTGAGGTGATGGTTTTTTATTTTTTAAATTTTTTAAATTAGTTTTAGGGGGCTTACCTGGCTACAAAGGGGGGCAACACCGGGCAAAGAGGGGGCACTACCTGGCAACGAGGGGGCACTACCGGGGCCAAAAGGGGGTCACTACATGGCAAACCCAGATGGGGGCATTTACCTGGCAACAGAGGGGGCACTACCTGGAAAAAGGGGGGGCCCCAACCCCTTGGCAACGAGGGGCATTACCGGGCAAAAAAGGGGGCCTCCCTGGCAACAGAGGGGGCACTACCTGGAAACGGGAGGGGGCACTACCTGGCAAAAAGAGGGGACATCAAACCTGGCAACAGAGGGGGGCCTCCCTTTGGCAAAAAAAGGGGCCCACAAACCGGGCCCTAACAGATGGGGGCACTCCCTGGAAACAGGGGGGGCCACTCCCTGGAAAACCAGGGGGGGACACTCCCGGGCAACAGGGGGGCACAAACCTGGCTAAAAAAAGGGGGCACTCCCGGGGCAAAACAGATGGGGCACTACCTGGCTAACAGAGGGGGCCCCTACCGGGCAACAGGGGGGGACTACTGGCAAAAGGGGGGGCACTACCTGGCAACGGGGGGCTTTTCTACCTGGCAAAAAAGGGGGGCACTACCTGGCAACAGAGGGGGGCACTACCGGGCAAAAGAGGGGGCACACCGGCAACAGAGGGGGCACTCCCTGGCAAAAAAGGGGGGGGGGAAAAACCCTTTTCCTACCTGGCAAAGAGGGGAAAATTTCTACCTGGCAAAAAAAGGGGGCACAAACCGGGGCCAGGGGGGACCTCCTGGAAAAACAAGGGGGGCACCCCCGGGCCAAACGGGATGGGCACCAACCTGGCGACAAGGGGGGCCCCACCAAACCTGGCTAACAAGGGGGGCCCACCTACCTGGTAAAATGGGGGGCACCCTACCTGGTTTAAAAATTGGGGACCTCCCTGGCTAACAATGGGGGGCACCTCCCTGGCTAAAAAAGGGGGGCATCTCCCCGGGCCCCTTACAAATTTGGCTCTACCTGGCTAAAGAGGGGGCTTCTATTTGGTTTACAAGGGGCATCTACCGGCTGTAAGGGGCATTTCCGGGTTTAAATGGGGGTATACCTGGCTTTTAAGGGGATTACCTGGGTTTCTTCCAAAGGGCCGTTATGCGTTGGTGGATGGGTGTGGCTTTTTTGAAGGGGGGGTGGGGTACCCAAAAAGATGGGGGGTGTCCCGCGCGACGCCCCCAAATTCTCCCGCTTTTTCATTTTTGAAAATTTTTTAACTTTTTTATAATTTTTGGGGGGCAGTATGTTTTGAAAATTTAATTACTGGGGGCAGCTTTTTTTATTTTTAAAAAACTTTGGGGGCAGCCCATGTAAAGTATTATAATAACTTGGGGGGGAACTATTATGTATTTTAATTAATGGGGGGGGGCAGCTATGTATGTATTATTAAATTTCTGGGGGGGGAAACTTTTCCCAGTATTATAATTACTGGGGGCAGTTATCTATGTATTATAATTACTGGGGGGCAGCTATCCATGTATTAAAATTACTGGGGGGCAGCTATGTATGGGTTTTTAAATTTTGGGGGGGCGCAGTCTATGTTTTTATAAATTACTGGGGGGGCAGCTTTTATGTATTATAATTTTCTGGGGGGGCAGTATCTATGTATTTAAATTATGGGGGGGGAAACTATTATGTTTTATAATTACTGGGGGGCAGTAAAGTATGTTTTTTCAATTTTTTGGGGCAGCTATGTAAAGTATTATAATTCTTTGGGGGGGGACTATTTAAGTATTTTAAAAAAATGGGGGGGAGTATCTTTATTATAAAATTTCTGGGGGCAAACTATGTTTATAAATTACTGGGGGGCCAAACTAAAGTATGTATTTTAAAAAAACCCCGGGGGGCAGCTATTATGTAAATTATTATTATATAATTACTGGGGGGGGAGCTATGTATTTATTATAATTTTCTGGGGGCGCTATCTATGTATTATAATTTTCTGGGGGGGAGTTATCTATATTTTATAATTACTTTGGGGGGAAACTTTCCATGTTTAAAATTACTGGGGGGCAGCTAAGTATGTAAATTTTAATTACTGGGGGGGAAGGTGTCTATGTTTTTTAAAAAAAAATTTTTTTTTTTTTTTTCTGGGGGGGCCCGCTATGTAGTAAATTTTAATTTTGGGGGGGAGTTTTCTATGTATTTTAATTATGGGGGGGAGCTTTCTATGTAAATTTTAAAATTTCTGGGGGGGCACTAAACTATGTATTTAAATTTCTAGGGAGCTGTTTTATGTATTTAATTATTTGGGGGGGGCCGCTATCTAAGTTTTTATAATTACTGGGGGGGAAGCTTTCTATGTATTATAATTACTGGGGGGGGGCAAGCTATGTATTAAATTTTAAAATTTCTGGGGAGGGGGCTATCTATGTTGTTTTTAATTACTGGGGGGGCACCCATGTTTTGTTTATAATTACTGGGGGGGAGTTAAAGTAGTAAATTTTAATTCTGGGGGGGGAAACTAAGTATGTTTATAATTTTCTAGGGGGGGGACTATTTTGTATTTTTAATTATGGGGGGAAGCTATCTAAAGTATTATAATTTAAATTCGGGGGCAGTAATCTTTGTTTTTTTAATTATGGGGGGGGACTATCCATGTATTATAATTACTGGGGGGCAGCTATGTATGTATTATAATTACTGGGGGGCAGCTATCTATGTATTATGATTTTTTGGGTGGCAGCTATCTATGTACTATAATTACTGGGGGGGCATCTATCTATGTATTTAATTTTCTGGGGGGCAGCTAAGTATGTAAATTTTAAATTTTCTTGGGGGGGAGCTATCTTGTATTATAATTACTTGGGGGGGCAGTTATCTATGGATTTTAATTACTGGGGGGGGAGCTTTATCTTTTATTATAATTTTCTGGGGGGGGAGTTATCTATGTATTTAAAAATTTTTGGGGGGGAGCTAGTATGTATAATTACCTTTGGGGGGAGCTTGTATGTATTTTTTTAAAAACTGGGGGCACTATTATTTTAATTTCTGGGGGGCAGTTTTTATGTATTATTAAAAACTGGGGGGGAAAATATTTTATGTATTTTTAATTTTAAAGGGGGGGGAGCTATGTAGGGATTATAAATACTGGGGGGCAGCATTATTATTAAAAATTACTGGGGGCAGTTTCTATGTATTATAATTACTGGGGGGCAGTATTTCCCTGTATTAAAATTAAATGGGGGGGCAGGTATGTATGTATTATAATTACTGGGGGGCAGCTTATTTATTATAATTACTGGGGGGGGCAGCTATGTATGTATTATAATTTCTGGGGGGCAGCTATCTATGTATTTTAATTTAAAGGGGGGCAGCTGTCTATTATTTTAATTTCTGGGGGGAGCTAAACTATGTACAAAAATTACGGGGGGGCACCTATGTAGTTTATAATTACGGGGGGGGGAGCTATGTATGTTTATAATTTCTGGGGGGGGTTTGCTATGTATGTTTAATAATTACTGGGGGGAGCTAAGGGTTTTATGATAATACTGGGGGGGGCAGCTTATAAGGGAATATAATTACTGGGGGGGGAAACTATGTAGTATTATAATTTTCTGGGGGGGAGCTATCTATGTATTTTTTATTACTGGGGGCAAACTTTTCTATGTGTTTAATTCAGGGGGGCAGCTTTTCTATGTATTAAAAATTAATTGGGGGGAGCTATTATTTTAAAATAATTCCCCGGGGGGGAGCTATCTATAATTATTTTTATTGCGGGGGCAGCTATGTATGTATTTTTTAATTACTGGGGCAGCTATGTAGTAATATAAATTCCCGGGGGCAGCTATCTATGTATTATAATTTTTTGGGGGGGGAGCTATCCCCCTTTTATAATTTTCTGGGGGGAAATTTTTCTAGGTATTTTAATTTCTGGGGGGGCAGCTATTATGTATTTTAATTACTGGGGGGGAGATATGTATTATTTTAAAGAGATGGGCGAATTTTCAAAATTGGTTCGCTCACTTCGCTGAATTTCCCCCACAAAAAATAAATTCGTTGAATTACTTTGGAGAAACACGTTAAAAAAACAGCTTTTTCCCCGGTGCACAGAGCCTGCGGGGGCTGTAGAACGTTGTGCCCTTTTAATTGCAGAGGGGTTGGTTTGGGTTTTATACAATGTTGTGTTTTAGTATGACACGCACTTTACTGCCCCGCTCTTTTAATCGCTTCACTAAAAATTTCCCCGGGCACTTAAGAGGGCAAACGACCAAAAAAACAAGGGGGAATGTTGCCTTTAAAAGTCATCTGCGAACTGGAAAAAAAACAACTGGAGCAAGGTGGCAAAATTGTGACAGAGGTGGAGGGTACGGCGGGAGCCACAGCAGATGGGTCAGACAGTGGCACAATGAATTTGGAGGTGGCAAAAACGGGAGTAGGCCACAGGTGGCAAATGAACGCGTGGAGGTCACGGCGGGAGCAGTGAGGTGGACGTGGCACAATGACATTCTGGGGGTGGCAAAAACTGGAGTAGGCCCCAGGTGGCACAAATGACAGAGGGAGGTGACGGCGGCGCAGCATGAGGTCAGACAGTGGCAAATGACATTCTGGGGTGGCAAAAACTGGGTAGGCCCCCAGAGGGCCCAAAACACATGTGGAGGGCACGGCGGGAGCAGATAGGTCAGACATGCACAATGACATTCTGGAGGTGGCAAAAACAGGAGTAGGCCACAGAGTGGCACAATGACAGAGAGTGGAGGTGACGGCGGCAGCAGCATGAGGTCAGACAGTGGCACAATGACATTCTGGAGGTGGCAAAAACTGGAGTAGGTCACAGAGTGGCACAATGACACAGTGTGGAGGTGACGGCGGCAGCATGAGGTAAGACAGTGGCAAGATGACATTCTGGAAGTGGCAAAAACAGGTAGGCCACAGAGTGGCACAATGACAGAGAGTGGAGGTGACGGCGGCAGCAGCATGAGCTCAGACAGTGGCACAATGACATTCTGGAGGTGGCAAAAACTGGAGTAGGCCACAGAGTGGCACAATGACACAGTGTGGAGGTCACGGCTGCAGCAGCATGAGGTCAGACAGTGGCACAATGACATTCTGGAGGTGGCAAAAACAGGAGTAGGCCACAGAGTGGCACAATGACAGAGTGTGTAGGTGACGGCGGCAGCAGCATGAGGTCAGACAGTGGCACAATGACATTCTGGAGGTGGCAAAAACTGGAGTAGGCCACAGAGTGGCACAATGACACAGTGTGGAGGTCACGGCGGCAGCAGCATGAGGTCAGACAGTGGCACAATGACATTCTGGAGGTGGCAAAAACAGGAGTAGGCCACAGAGTGGCACAATGACAGAGAGTGGAGGTGACGGCGGCAGCAGCATGAGGTCAGACAGTGGCACAATGACATTCTGGAGGTGGAAAAAACTGGAGTAGGCCACAGAGAGGCACAATGACACAGTGTGGTCACGGCGGCAGCAACATGAGGTCAGACAGTGGCACAATGACATTCTGGAGGTGGCAAAAACAGGAGTAGGCCACAGAGTGGCACAATGACAGAGAGTGGAGGTGATGGCGGCAGCAGCATGAAGTCAGACAGTAGCACAATGACATTCTGGAGGTGGCAAAAACTGGAGTAGGCCACAGAGTGGCACACAATGACAGTGTGGAGGTCACGGCTACAGCAGCATGAGGTCAGACAGTGGCACAATGATATTCTGGAGGTGGCAAAAACAGGAGTAGGCCACAGAGTGGCACAATGACAGAGAGTGGAGGTGACGGCGGCAGCAGCATGAGGTCAGACAGTGGCACAATAACACATTGTGGAGGTGACGGCGGCAACAGCATGAGGTCAGAGAGTGGCACAATGACACAGTGTGGAGGTCACGGCAGCAGCCACAGCAGCAGCATGAGGTCAGACAGTGGCACAATGAGTGTGGAGGTGGGTGGCAATACCAGTCCCTGGTAAAGATGGTTGGTGGCAGATGGAGAAACTGTCAGCAGATGTGTGGCATCAGGCAGGTGGCGGCATCAGAATAGTGGCTGAGGGAGGTAGTTTGAACCCAGACTCATCTCTCACAGTTTGGGTGAGGCGTCATGACTGATGTAGTCTGACGCCTAAGGCATTGGTGTGTGGAAATCCTGGCCGATCCACGCCTGATTCATCTTGACAAAGGTCAGTCGTTCCACATTTCCCGTGGACAAGCGGTTTCTCCTTAGGATAACGATGGCCACCGCCGCACTGAACACCCGCTCTGATGCCACACTACTGGTCGGGGGCAGGCCCCCC
>JAODAL010064955.1:0-18454 GCA_025379985.1 Phyllomedusa bahiana
GAAAAAAGAGGGATAAGCCAAAAAAGTATCACTTACTCACCACAGGTGTATTTTAAAAAAATTTTCCTTATGTGTCACTGTGAATATGAAAAATCAGACGGCAAGATATAGGAATATAATGGCTAAATAAATGAAGGATGTGTTTGCAAATCGATTTGATTCTTAATATTAGAGCATTTACTGCTAAACTAAAGGACCTCGGAAAGCAAACCCTGAAGCGCGGTCTCACTTGCTCCCGGGTGTACCCAGAGCTCCCTTGTAGCTTCTAGGTCTGCTGGAGACTTGCCCTTATCTCTGCCATCTGCTGCCTTTATTTGCTCTGCGGGCCTTGGGTTTGACCCCCTGGCTTTTTGTTTGTCTCTTTAAATCACAGACAGGTTCTGACGTCTCAGTCCGGATGGATGCCCTTGAATTTTAGGAGGCATGACAGTCACATGAGGCCTTGACCTGCTCAACTACACTCTATACAGACTCTCCAAATGTCACCGAGTTCAGAGGGCGATGAACGAAATCAAGGCCACATTCCATGTTGATGGCATTTCTGGGAGGTGACACGTGCCATATACACCACTCCTTGGTTTATTGTAGAGGATAAAAGGCCTTCAACCCCCACCTCTGAAAAGGTGAAACAAAAAGATTGTAAAAATGACTCGATGAGTCAAGAGAGTAGACGCAAGTATTATTGTTAGGCCCTTATGTGCCTTTAGATAGTAGGTACTTACATTCCGATTCCTCTGAACCATCTGCGCTCCAAAGGGTCATGTGGTCAGGACCCGTTAATAACCTCCAATCCTCCACTCTCTGGTGGGTTCTCCCATGGGATTTGACATGTGCCGTTATACACCACTCCTTGGTTTATTATAGAGGATAAAAGGCCTTCAACACCCTCCACCGAAAAGGTGCAACAAAAAAAATCTAAAAATGACACTAAGGGCCACGTGTATAAAACCTGTTTAGGTCTAAAATCACTTTTTTGCTCATAAATTACTAGGGGAAAAGAGTGAGTTTTAGCCCTAAACAGTTTCATACTTTTGGCCCCATGAGTCAGGCAAAAAGTCAAAGAGAGTAGACGCAAGTATTATTATTGGGGACCTGTAGGGGACATAGATAGTAGGTGCTTACATTCCAGTTCCCTTTTGAAGCATCGGGAAACTCAAAGGGGCTGTGGTCAGGACCCTTCATAACCCCCAATCCTCCACTCTCTGGTGGGTTCAAAATGGGAGTAACAGATTAAGTAGGGTTAAGATTAAATAATGACCGTTTTGAAAAACTTCTGCACTGAGGGAGAACACTAGTGTTGAGCGATTATTATCGACAAAGTTGAAATCGGCACAGTTTTTATGTTGATCGAAATTTTTAGATTCATGCGATAATTTAGGTTAAAATCTGTGCATCATCTATTAAGATCGCGCCTTTTTTCGGCGTTTCCCTGTCATTTTGGCGGCCAGCAAATCAGCTTACAGAATAGAGCAGGGTGAGATGTGTGTGCGACGTCATGACTGGGATGTGTATGGTTGCGATTGGCTGGAAAAATACATGACCTCGTTTTACATGGGAACAGCCCTTTCCTTTTTCAGCCTCAGTGTCTCTCAGCGTCTCGGGCAGGGGGAGGTGCGCTCTGCCTGTGTCCAAACAGCTAGCGAAATTATTCTATTTCTTCACAGAGATAGCTCTACTGTTAGTTTGTGATCCTTAAAAACTTAGTTAGATTAGAGATTGAAGATTTTATGTAGTTGGGTAGAGAATTTTAAAGGAGCATCTACCGCTGTAAAGTCACAGGAGGGGGGGGGGGCGCGGGCGAACACAGACAAGCTCTATAAAGAATACTGGATAAAGTTCACCAAGACTTAGTGTAGACATTGCACTGCAATAGCTTTATTATTAACAGTTTTCTATTGAAATATTTCCTGGATATTGGGCAGCCTGAATTATTAGGTACACATCTTTTCTAGTAACTGCAGGTCTCTTTGTTAGGTGCAAAACTCCCCTTTAAATTATCAGCATACATTTCAGATTTGGTGTTCAATTTTCAATTTTGACCATTCTACCTTTTTGATATATCCACCTTGCAGTTAAATTAGAATCCAGCAATTTTGTAGTCAGCACAGGTTGATAGGTGCCAAAAATACCTTTTATTTTGCGTATAAATTTCAGGTACGTGTTTTTTGACTTTGGCGCACTACAGCTTTGTTCATTGAGGCACCTTGCACTTAAATGTGAATACTGCAATTTTGCAGTCACCACAGGTGAATTGATAGGTGCCAAAAAATAGCTTTTATTATCCGAATACATTACAGATAAGTGTTTTTTTACTTTGGTGCACTACAGCTTTGTTCAAGAGGCCCCTTGCACTTAAATGTGAATACAGCAATTTTGCAGTCACCACAGGTGAATTGATAGGTGCCAAAAATACCTTTTATTATCCCAATACATTACAGATACGTGTTTTTTGCACTTTTGCCCCGTCCCGATTTGTTGATAGGAGCCACCTTGCAGTTTAAATTTTAATCCAGCAATTGTGTAGTTCCACAGGTGAATTGATAGGTGCCAAAAAAAAACCTTTTATTATCCGAATACATTACAGATTACGTGTTTTTTGACTTTGGCGCACTACAGCTTTGTTCATTGAGGCACCTTGCACTTGATGTGAATACAGCAATTTTGTAGTCACCAAGGTGAAATTTAAAGGTGCAAAAATACCTTGTATTATCCGAATTTCATTTCAGATAAGTGTTTTTTCACTTTGGCGCAGGCCAGCTTTGTTGATAGATCTACTTTGCAGTTAAATTTGAATACAGCAATTTTGTAGTCGCCACAGGTGAATTGATAGGTGCCAAAAAATTTCTTTTATTATCCGAATACATTACAGATACGTGTTTTTTGCACTTTTGCCCCGTCCAGATTTGTTGGTAGAGCCCCTTGCAGTTAATTTTTGAATCCAGCAATTGTTTAGTTACCAGGTGAATTGATAGGTGCCAAAAATACCCTTTTATTATCCGAATACATTACGATTTCGTGTTTTTTGACTTTGGCGCACTTTTAGCTTTGTTCATTGAGGCACCTTGCACTTAAATGTGAATACTGCAATTTAGTTTTCACCACAGGTGAATTGATAGGTGCCAAAAAATACCTTTTATCCAAATACATTACAGATACGTGTTTTTTGACTTTGGCGCACTACAGCTTTGTTCATTGAGGCACCTTGCACTTAAATGTGAATACAGCAATTTTGTAGTCACCACAGGTGAATTGAAAGGTGCCAAAAATACCTTGTATTATCCGAATACATTACAGATACGTGTTTTTTTCACTTTTGCGCAGGCAGCTTTGTTGATAGATTACTTTGCAGTTAAATTTTAATACAGCAATTTTGTAGTCGCCCCAGGTGAATTGATAGGTGCCAAAAAATACCTTTTATTATCCGAATACATTACAGATACGTGTTTTTTGACTTTGGCGCACTACAGCTTTGTTCATTGAGGCACCTTGCACTTAAAAAGTGAATACAGCAATTTTGTAGTCACCACAGGTGAATTGAAAGGTGCCAAAAATACCTTTTTTTTATCCGAAAACATTACAGATACGTGTTTCTTGCACTTTTGCCAGTCCAGATTTGTTGATAGAGCCACCTTCATTTAAATTTGAATACAGCAATTTTGTTTTGATTTGAGCGATTTCATAATAGCTGTGATTTGCCGTCTTTTAATAAGAGACTTTCTCCAAAAACTCTTCATACTTCTCAAATTTTTATATTTCTGAACATGGATGCGGAAATTCAAGGTGGTTAAAGCGGAGCAAAGTGGGGGGTAGACATGGAGGTAGAGTTACGAGAGAAAGGTGTGCTCTTCAGTGCTGACGACAACACGCATGCCAGCGGATCGTCTGTTGCAGGACCGTCAGGCTGTCATCGCTGGGTCAGGGCCCTGTGAATCTCAGTCACACGCACACGCTGGTCGCCAATCTGTCCTTCATTGGTTAATGCAACTGCATCCAGCAGTTTTCTCTGTCGTCCTCCGTCTCCAGGCACAAATGTCGTCATCAGCATCACCAGCATCTGTCCAACATTGATTGGCGAGTTCGCTCAGAAGAGATGTGCGAACTCGTGTAACCCAACACTTTGGCTAATCCATTTTCTGAAGACCTCTTGATACAAAATGGGTTGGGGTCAGAAGGCATGTTAAAAGATTCAAGAGGCCAAAAAGTGATGATTTTTGTCTGTGTGGTACGTCCAGTAATGATGCCATCAGAGTGTGTGGAGAAGGAAGGTGCGGTCAATCGGCAAAATCCCGATTTTTTGGTGTGGGGTAGCCGTTGTTGCAGTCCTCTTGCTTGTAGGCCCGCAGCTCATGGATGCAGAATAATGCAGAATGTCAGGACGACGAGTCACCTGTGTTGATGACTGATGATGATGCAATTGCGGATCCAACGTGGTCTTTTTCAGCAGAATTTGCTTGCTAGCCACTTCAATCATGGAACGAGGATGTATGACTACTTACTGTGTGGTAGAACCCTGCCTGGAGACACCGCCATGTCGTACGGGGTTCCGCCTCAAAAAGGGGAGATGGCGGGTTGCAAGAAGACCGCTGATATGGATTCCGCCAGGCCTACGGTCAGTCGCTATGACGTGCGGTTCCGCTCGCTTATCGCCAGTGCAAAAAGGTCCAGGACCTCTCAAGCCTGGGCCTTCTTTGAGCAAGCCTCTGATTCACACCAGCGATGTTATTATGCCGCCCTTTGCCGTAAACGCAAAGTAGTTAGAGGCAAAGTAACTTAGGTGGTTAAAACCACCACCAACATGTTCTAGTACATGCGGCGAATGCATGAGTTGAAATGGAGGGCAAACACTTGGCCAAAAAGGCCAGACCGAAGCAGGGCCTCAACCCACTGTCACACCCTCTGTCTCCGCCTCACTCCTCCGCCACAACCAACCGTTCCTCAGCTGCCCATGTATCTCAGAGTCATGATCAGGGATGCAGCCTTTCTCGCTGTGTCTGTGCCTTCTGACCTGTCGCCCGTAGTTACCACCTTGTGCATCATCATATGATGGATACCCCATTCCCTACTCACTTCTCTTCCGCCAGTTTGATGACCTGCACGAAGTACGGCAGCCAGTCTAAGCAGAGCATTCTGTTCTTCCAGGTTCTGGGAGCAGAAGAATCATTTACCCAAACCATCCAAAGCAAATGCCTGAATGTCGGGCATTGACAGGCTTTTGGCTTGGAAATGTTGCCTTTGTCTGGTGGCACAGATGGGTTGCGCCACGTACTGCCCTTGCTGCCACCAATACCAGATGCCGAGGCCGGCATTTCTTTGCCAGAAAACCGTCCTGCCCTGGACAGCCACCGATGTCTTCTAAAATTTCAAAGCGCGTTGTCTGCATCTTGTGTCCGGAAAATGTCCCATCTGACCACCGACACGAAGGGACTAATAAGGCAACGGCAGGCTGCTATATCTCTGTGACAGCTCACTGGGCTGAGAAGGGTGGATGTCTCTGGGGGTGCACGGTGGCTCTTCATGCTCAGCGCACTGCTATTCAAAACGCAGGGGATGGTGCAGGGTTCTTTTCCCCAGATGGTCCTTGGTGGCATCACGTGTCGAGGAAACCAGGTCGTGTTGAAATGAATCTGTCTTGGAGACGGTCCACACACAGGTCAGGAGCTGTTGGCGGCTCTCCACAACGAGACCGGAGCGTGGCTGGGTGCCAAGAACCTTGTGCCAGGAAACGGGTGTGGTGCGATAACGGCGCGAAATTGGCTGGCGCCCCTTAAGATCGGTAGGCTGGAGCCATCACTTGCCTGGCACCATGTCATGAACCTTGTTCGTCCTGAAATTTCTAAAGAGGCTTTACCCGGGTCTGGACTGCCTGATGAGGAAGGCTCGAAGTCTAAGTTCGCAACTTCCGCCGTTGCACCCTGTTTGTCCCGCCTGGGGACTGCGTTGCAGCGTCAGCTCAGTCTCCCGTAAACCGGTATCTCATTGTTGACGTGGCAACTCGCTGGAATTCACCTCCACATGCTCCAGCGATTGTTGGAGTGCGCAATGCCATTTACGCAGTACAAAGTGACAACATGGCCTGACAAGCACGGTGAGGACTCGGGGTGATGAGCCACCGGGAGAATGGAGGACAGGTGAAAAGAGCTCTGCACCATCCTTGCCAGTTTTGAAGATGCCACCAAAATGGTCGCGCGGACAATTGCCCTTGTCGCATGAGCATTGTGGGTGCGTTCTTAGTTCAGGAAAGATCGTGGTACAC
This sequence comes from Phyllomedusa bahiana, assembly GCA_025379985.1. Taxonomy (NCBI): domain Eukaryota; kingdom Metazoa; phylum Chordata; class Amphibia; order Anura; family Hylidae; genus Phyllomedusa; species Phyllomedusa bahiana. The sequence goes on from JAODAL010064955.1 coordinate 6,254, forward strand.
TCTGAAACAACAGGGTCCCGTCAGCGCGGGAGGAGGATACGGACACAGATGCGGACACGGAGCCTTTCTCTCCATCAATCCACCCCAAGGCCGTCAGTTTCACAATTTCAATTCGGTCTTCTTTAGGCAGTGGTTCGGGGTCAGTGCTAGTGCAAGGTGGTGTATCAGCTTCTCAGGGTGCATCATCTAAGCAAGTCAGGGCTGTGTTGAAGCTGTGCCGGATAGGCAGGGTAGGAGGGGAGGAGGTATTCTAGACACGACGTTACGACGTCCTGCCTTGGAAGAGGTTTGGCGGCGAATTTTTGAGGCGAGGAGGAGGAAGATGAGGAAGATCAGTTTGCTAGTGCCCCTCGAAACAGAGGCTTTCGAAATCAAGGCTCCATCTATCACATGAGTGTTTGGATGCTCCATTTCCTCCAACATGATCCTCGCATTAAGGCCATCAAATAAAACAACGGTTAATGGGTGGCCACCCTCCTGGATCCCCGTACAAAAAAAAACTCAGCACTTTCCTTCCACCCACCCCAAAATAGGGAGTAAAATGCAGGAAATGGAGACCTTGCTGATTGATCAACTGGAGCCCATCTGTTGATCTGCTTTCACGTTCCCAAATGTCAGGGTGGAACAAACATCAGCGACGTGGACAGCAGTAGAGTGCCAAGTAGCCGTAGCGGCAGCAGCAGGCTAGGTGGCAGAAGCCTAATGGGTGACCTCTGGCAATCTTTATTTACCACCTCACCAACGAATGCAATGCAGGGCACACATCAACACACAGAGACCAGCTTAAGATCATGGTGCACGACTATCTGCGTCTCAACACCGATGTTTTTGTATGTGTTCCGGACCCAATAGACTTCTGGGTACCCAAAAATTTGGACGAATGGCACGACCCGCTCGCCACACTATAGAGGTGTTGTCCTCCCCAGCAGCCAGCGTCATATTTGAGCGGACCTTCAGCACAGCTGGAAGAGTCATTACATCCCACCGCATCCGGCTTTCCACAGGTAATGTGGATCGTTTGACTTTCATCAAGATGAATCAGGTATGGATCTCTGATGATGTTGTGGCCCCAATTGCCGAGGTCACCGATTAGTTGCCAGTCTACTTCACATTCCTCTTCAAACAGAAAATGGCCCTCTTGAAAACTTTTTTTTAAAATGATCATTTCTTACTGCAATTTTTTTTCCCTCTTTTCCAACAGTTCATTTTGCTGGTTTTGCTGTGAGGAGACTGTAAAAGACAGCAAGGTTTCATGACAACACCTTTTATTCCATTTACTCACTTTATCTTTAGAAGTTTTGCATTGTCAGGGTTTTTTGAGGTCAAGTTTCTGTGAGATACAGCTAAAAATTATGGTCCTTTGGAACAAAAAATGTGGCTTTTAAGTGGCATTTTCCCTCACAATTTTTAATAGTGGCTGAGAAGTCATATTTATAATTTTTTGAGGTCTTTGTTGCTGTAAAGATACAGCAATAATCATGGTCCTTTGGAACAGAATTTGGGCTTCTAAGTGGCATTTCTCCCTCACAATTTTTAACAGTGGCTGAGAAGTCATTTTATAATTTTTTGGGTCATGCTGCTTTGAAATGCAGCAATACTACAGGTCCTATTATAAAAAAATGTTTCTAACAGAAAATTTGTTATTCACAATTGTAAAAAGTGGATCAAGTGTCATGGTTTGAATTTTTGGGGGCATTTTTCTGTGAGATGCAGCTATACTACACGTCCTAATATAAAAAAAATGTTGTTTCTAACAGACATTTTTTCTTCACAATTGTCCAAAGTGGCTCAAGGGTCATGCTTTGAATTTTTGGGGGCATTTTGCTGTGACATGCAGCTATACTACAGGTCCTATTATAAAAAAATGTTGTTTCTAACAGGGCATTTGTTCTTACAATTGTCAAAAGTGGCTCATGGGTCATGTTTTGAATTTTTGGGGGCATTTGCTGTGACATGCGGCTATACTACAGGTCCTATTTTAAAAAAAATGTTGTTCTAACAGACATTTGTTCTTCACAAATGTCAAGTGTGGCTCAAGGGTGATGGTGCTGTCAGAAACAGGAATAGGTAGGGCACTGTTAATGGACACATATTGCAAAATGACTTTTTTTTTGCAAGACTTTAACATAGCTATCAATCCCTGTATTGAGACAACCCATTTAATACAATTAAAAAGAGAAACAAAGACATGGTGGGATTCCATCCTATTTTAAAAATGTGTTTTCTAGAATTAAACTACTAAAAAACTTGCCATGTACAAAATAGCTTGTAAAAAAATTCCCCTGAATTGTACAAGGGAGGTACAGGAAAACTTGACCAGATGTTTGGTTATTCAGAGGACATGGAGTTTGGAGCCCCGGACAGAGAACAAAGTACAGAGACAATTTCCTCCAGCACGTTGAGTAAAATGAGAAAAAGAATGCCAAGAAAAAGGGCACCTGGGTGGAACAGGAGCGTTAACCACCAGTATTTTCCAAGTGAAGCTCAATTGGTCCGCACTATTTCAGAGGGCAAGCGCTACCCAGGACAGGGACAGTATTGTCAGTGAAACTAAAATGGTGGTTGAAAGATCCTTTTTCCGGCACTTTTTAATCTGGGGTCATGGGAGGTTTGGGGCTCATGCTGTGGCCAGGACAGGTATAGTAAATGTCCAGTGAAATAAAGTGGTGGGTTGGGAAGACTCTTTTTCCCGGCACTTTTTTAATTGGGGTCATGCAGGTTTGGGCTCATGCTGTGGCCCGGACAGGGATAGTCTATGTCCAGGAAACTAAAATGGTGGTGAAAGACTCCTTTTTCCAGCACTTTTAAAATGGGGGTCATGCAGGTTTGGGGCTCATGCTGTGGCCCAGGACAGGAATAGTATATTTCCAGTGAAACTAAAATGGTGGTTGAAAGACTCCTTTTTCTGGCACTTTTTAAATCTGGGGGTCATGCAGGTTTGGGGCCTCATGATGCGTTCCAGGACAGGGATATTCAATGTCAAATTCAAGTTAAAATGATGATTCAAATCATACTGCCTTCTGGCACTTTTTAATTGTGGGTCATGCAGGTTTAAGGGCTCATGCTGTGGTGCAAGACAGGATAGTGAATGGTGGTGTGATTTTTTTTGTGGCTTTTATTTAACCCAAGTTTGTTTGCCTAAGATGTAGCACGTATCCATTTGACTGTTGTGGATGTTAATTCCAGCTTCTCCATCCCTGTTTGGGTGTAAGAATGAAGGTGTTGTTGCTCTCCCATAGACTTTAATGGTCATCGATCATAATCTACTATCGGCCATCGAATATCTTGTCTATGATGGTTGACTATCGACCATCGACCGATGTCGATGGCCAACGTAATCGCTCAACACTACCTATCAGCATTATGTTAACAGGCATGATAAACTTCAATACAGAATATTACAGTGTATTATGTCAGCAATCAGGTATTTGCTTGGTCAAGTATCCTAATGGGCCAAAAGAAAAAACAAAAAAAACAAAAACATAAAAAAACAAATATATATATAATATGTGTGTAAGAATAAGAAAAGAAAGAAAAATAAAGAGTATACATAATTATAGCTGCCCCATCTTCGATAACTTGATCTGAAAAATTACCATGTCATTTAACCCATAAATTAAACAATGTAACAATAGAAAAATAAAAGATAATGGCAGAATGTCTGCTTTTTATTTATCCCATCTCCAAAACCCTAGTAAGTGATAAAAGTGCTAAAAAAAAACTTTCCCCATTTTACAAATAAAAACAATAAAATACTAAAAAAGTTACATTCAGATCTATAAAAATATATCATCATTTATCCTGTTTGCTGAACACCGTAGAAGAAAAAAATTCCAAACGCCAAAATTGCGTTTTTTTTTGGTCATTTTTCGTCACTTAAAAATTAGAATAAAAGTGATCAAAAAAGTCACATGCAATAAAAAGTACACTTCAGCCCACAAAAAATGCACCCTCACTGACGTCCGTAGGTGGTAGTACAAAAAAGTTATTGGTCACACAAAATGGCGCCAGGGCGCATATTTCATAAATAGAACATGTTTGGAATTTTTTTACGGTACCAAAACATAGAGGAAACCCTACATGTTTGGTATTGCCGGATGTGTATCAACCTGTAGAATACAGATAACCCATTATATTTACCAAAGATTGAACACCGTAAAAGCAAAACACCCGCAAACATGGCGAAAATAAGTTTTTTTTTTTTACAATTTGTCCCACTTGGAATTTTTTTGTGGTTTCTCAGTATATTCTATAGTACAGTGAATAACACCATTAGAAAGTACATCTTGCCTGCAAAATAAAAGCCCTCATATGTCTATTTAGGTGGAAAAATAAAAAAGTTATGGCTCTGGGAAGGCGAGGAGGGAAAAATTAACGTGTCAACAAAAAAAAAAAAACGCTGTGTCCTTAAGGGGTTAAAACTTTACATTTTGCATAGTTGTAATTGTACTCTTGGAGTAGAGTTGTAGAGAATACTATTTATATCACATGATAAACACTGCAAATTCACAATAAGAAAACGTAAAAAAAAGAGTTGTTTTTCTTGTATTTGCCTGCAAAAAAATAAAAATAAATCAATATATGATATCTACCATAAATGGTGCAGTTAAAATAAAAACCCAACAAAATAAAAAAAAATTGCATTGTCCTAAATATGTTATTTAAATCTGATATATTTATGTCATATTAACAAAATATTCCATTAAATCTGATTAAAGATTCCACTTTGCCTTCAAAACAGGAAACGATGATATGGCCTTACAGAGCCCTGATCTCATCATCATCGAGTCTGTCTGAGATTACATGAAGAGACAGAAGGATTTGTGCAGCTTCTGGAAAATCATTGCTTAGTTCTCCAAGATGATTGGAACAACCTCCCAGCCGAGTTCTTTGAAAAACTCTGTACAAGTCTACCTAGAAGAACTGATGATGTTTTAAGAGCAAACAGTGGTCACACCAAATACTGATATCATTTCTCTTTTGTTCATACACTTTATATTTTGTTAATTGTAAAATACTATTAACAATTCTATTTCTAATTCTATTTTACAAAGCACCAGGTGTTTTTACTTTACTTTTTTCCACACTTGCCTAAATTTTTCACAGTACTGTATACCCTAAATATGCATACATACAGTTGTGAAAATAAATATTTGATACACTGGCAATTTTGCAAGTGTTCCCACCTAGAAAGAATGGAGAGGTCTGTAATTTTTATTGTAGGTGCACTTCAACTGTGAGAGCCATAATCTAAAAAAAAAAAAATCCAGAAAATTACGTTGTATGATTTCTAAATAATTAATTTGCATTATTTTGCATGAAATAAGTATTTGATCACCTACTAACCAGGACAAATTTTGGCTCTCAGCCCAGAACTACACAGGAGGACCTGGTCAATTACCTGAGAAGTGAAGCATAGGTATCATTTGTCAAATTGTCCACTGACAGGTGCCCCATCCTTTTCAGGCTATTACCCTGCCCAGTGAGTGTTATCTCCCACCCCTTTTCCCGCCCAACAAATCTCCCACTTCCGGAGGAAGAGATGATATTTTCTTACCTATTTGTGCCCCATCAAAGCACCCACTTCTGGAGGGAGTGATGAAATTCCCGCCCTTTACATACCCTCAACCACTTCCGGCGAAATGGGTGTTTTTACGTCCACTTCTGCCCCCATTAAACATCGACGATGTGGCAGTTTTTCTACCCCGATATTCCAAGCCCTTCAAACCAACCACTTCCCCCCACCAAACCGCCACTTCTGATGACGTGGCAGTTTATCCCTCCCAACTGCTCTTCCACATTTTAACATGTTACTAACATAGCTATATATAAAGTTATCTGTTATAGGAAACCCGATGCTGTTCCCTCAGTCAATCCAGAAAACCACATTGTTGTTTGGGGATTAATAACTTTCGGGCCCATCCAGATTTCCCTGAATTAGAACAAAAATTTAAACGAAATATCTCTGAGAGAAGAAATTAAAGAAAGTAAACACAACAAATATCTGAGGGATCGGAAAGATTTTGCTAACAATCAGGTTTATATTTGGAAAAATAGTAGATTTACCTACAAACATAATTTATATTCAGATTTGTCAGATTCAGAGACTTCTGCTGTAGAAGAATCTTCCACAGGTTCTATTAAAAGTTATACGCAGGGTAAGAAAACTGGTTGGAGGAAGAGTAAGAGAAAAAACAAAGGTTGGACAAATAAGAAAAGACATAAAAAATCATCCACTCAAACAGTACAAGATCAGAATCCTCAGAGATGCCAATCAGAAGAAGGACCAGTGGGATCAAATACATTATCCTCTTCTGCATCCTGTGGTGCAGTGGCCCATAGTATGGGAGCACAGGCAATGATTTCAAATGGCAATACAAATATGCCATAAGTGGCAAAAAATGGACAGGTTTTTGAGTAGTGATGAGCGATTACGTCGACTATCGTCATCGGGTCAATAGTCGATATAGTCAATTATCAAGACAATTTCCGATAGTCGATAATAGATTATCGCCGATGACCATTAAAGTCTTGGGAGAGGAACAACACCTTCATTCTTACACCCAACAGGGCTGGAGAAGCTGGAATTAACATCCACAACAGTAAACTGGTACGTGTACACTTAGGCAAACCCCAAATTTGGTTTTAAAATCACAGAAAAAAAAATCACAGACCCAAAATTTTTATTTTTCCCCGTCTTGTACCACAGGGCCGGAAACCCTTAAAAAAACCCGCATGGGGCCCCCAAAAATTTTTTAAAAAGGCCCGAAAGGGAGTATGATTTGAACCATCATTTACTTGAACTTGACATTGAATATCCCCTTTCCTGGAATTTCAGCAATGAAACCCCCAAACCACATGACCCCAGATTAAAAAGTGCAGGAAAAAAGGGGTTTTAAAAAACCTTTTAAAAAACCCCTTTTTGTTTCCCCTTTGGCATAGACTAACCCTGTCCTGGGCCCCCGCATGGGCCCCAAAAACCCGCATGACCCAAAAATTAAAAAATGCCGGAAAAAGGAGTCTTTTTAACCCACCTTTTTAGGTTTAAAATGGGCATAGACTTTTCCCCGTCCTGGGTAACCTACTTTTGTCCAAATCTTCCTGTACCTCCCTTGTACAATTCAGAGGAATGTTTTTAACAGCTATTTTGTACATGCAAGTTTTTTAGTAGTTTAATTCTAGAAAACACATTTTTAAAATAGGATGGAATCCCACCACGTCTTTGTTTCTCTTTTTTTTTTAATTGTATTAAATGGGTTGTCTCAACTACAGGGATTGCTAGCTATGTTAATGATCTTGCAAAAAACAGTTATTTTGCAATACGTGTCCATTAACAGTGTCCTACCTATTCTTGTTTCTGACATCACCATCACCCTTGAGCCACTCTTGACATTTGTGAAGAACAAATGTCTGTTAGAAACAACATTTTTTACAAAAGGACCTGTAGTATAGCTGCATTTCACAGCAACATGCCCCCCAAAATTCAAAACATGACCCTTGAGCTACTTTTGACAATTGTGAAGAACAAATGTCTGTGAGAAACAACATTTTTTTTATAATAGGACCTGTAGTATTGCTGCATTTCAAAGCAGCATGACCCAAAAATTATAAAAATGACTTCTCAGCCACTGTTAAAAATTTTGAGGGAAAATGCAACTTAGAAGCCACATTTCTTTTCAAAGGACCATGATTATAGCTGTATCTCACAGCACCATGACCCAAAAAATTATAAAAATGACTTCTCAGCCACTGTTAAAAAATGTGAGGGATAATGCCACTTAGAAGCCACATTTCTGTTCCAAAGGACCATGATTATAGCTTTATCTCACAGCACCATGACCCCCAAAAATTATAGAAATGACTTCTCAGCCACTGTTAAAAATTGTGAAGGAGAAATTCCACTCAGAAGCCACATTTCTGTTCCAAAGGACCATGATTCTAGCTGTATCTCACAGCACCATGACCCCAAAACCACTGACAATGCAAAAAATTCTAGGATGAAGTGAGTAAATGGAATATGGTTTTGTCATGAAACCTTGGTGTCTTTTACTGTCTCCTCACAGCAAAACCAGCAAAATGAACTGTTGGGAAAAGAGAATAAAAATTGCAGTAAGAAATTATCATTTAAAAAAAAAGTTTTCAAGAGGACCATTTCTGTTTGAAAAGGAATGTGAAGTAGACCGCAACTAATCGGTTGACCTCGGCAATTGGGCCACAACATCATCAGAGATCCATGCCTGATTCATCTTGATGAAAGTCAAATGATCCACATTATCTGTGGAAAGCTAGATGCGTTTGTCTGTAATGACTTCTCCAGCTGTGCTGAAGTTCCGCTCAGATATGACGCTGGCTGCTGGGCAGGACAACACCTCTATGGCGTGGCGAGCGAGCTTGGGCCATTCATCCATTTGGATACCCAGAAGTCAATTGGTCCGGAGCACATCCAAAAAACATCGTGCTGAGATGCAGATAGTCCCTGCACCATGATCTTAAGCTGGTCTCTGTGTGTTGTATGTGTGCCCTGCATGACATGCGGAGGTGAGGTGGTAAATAAGCATTGCCAGAGGGCACCCATAAGGGTTCTGCCACATGGCTTGCTGCTGCCGCTACGGCTACCTGGCACTCTACTGCTGTCACGTCGCTGACGCTGTTCCACCGTGACATTTGAAGAACGTGAAGCAGACACAACAGATGTCTCCAGTTGATCAATCAGCAAGGTCTCCATTTCCTGCATTTTACTCTCTATTTGGGTGGGTGGAAGGACAGTGCGGAGTTTGTTTTGTCCCGGGGGATCCAGGAGGTTGGCCACCCAGTAACTGTTGTTCATTTTGATGGCCTTAATGCGAGGATCATGTTGGAGGAAATGGAGTATCCAAGCACTCATGTGAGAGATGGAGCCTTGATTTCCCAAGCCTCTGGGTCCGGGGCACTAGCAAACTGATCTTCCTCATCTTCCTCCTCCGCCTCAAATTCGCGCCAACCTCTTTCCAAGGCAGGGACGTCGGTAACGTCGGTGTCCAGGAATACCTCCTCCTCCTCCTCTGCTTCCTCCGGCACAGCTTCAACACAGCCCTGACTTGCCTCAGATGATGCACCCTGAGAGCTGATGCGCCGCCTTGCACTAGCCCTGGACCCCGAACCACTGCCTAATGAAGACCGATGAAATTGAGAAACTGTCGGCCTTGTGATTTGACGGAGAGAAAGGCTCCGTGTCCGCATCTGTGTCGTCTCCTCCTCCGTCGCTGGGGACCTGTTGTTTCAGAGTGTCCAACGATCGTTCCAGAACTAGGATCACTACAATGCTCATGCTGACAAGGGCATCGTCTGCACTGACCATTTTGGTGGCTTCTTCAAAACTGGTAAGGATGGTGCAGAGCTCTTTCACCTGCCCCCTCTCGGTGCTCAACACCCCGGGTCCGCACGCTGCTTGTCAGGCCATGTGTCACTTCGTACTGCGTAATGGCATTGCGCTGCTGCCACAATCGCTGGAGCATGTGGAGGGTGGAATTCCAGCGTGTTGCCACGTCAACAATGAGACGGTTGACGGGGAGGCCGAGCTGACGCTGCAACGCAGCCAGGCGGGACGAAGCAGGGTGCGAACGGCGGAAGTGCGAACTCAGACCTCGAGCCTTCCTCAGCACAAGGTTCATGACATGTGCCAGGCAAGGGATGTGCTCCAGCCTACCGATCTTAAGGGCGCAGCAGATTTCACCCGTTATCGCACACCACCTTGCCTGGCACAAGGTCTTGGCACCCAGCCACGCTCGGTCTCTTGCGGAGAGCCCTCCACAAGCTCCTGACCTGTGTGTGGACGGTCTCCAAGACAGATTAATTTCAACACGGCCTGGTTTCTCTGGGCACGTGATGCCACCAGAGGACCTTGGGGGAAAGAACCCTGCACCATCCCTGCGGTTTTGAAAAGCATGCGCCAAGCCTTGATAGCCACCGATCCACCCCCAGAGACATCCATCCAGCTCACCCAGTGAGCTTCACAAAGATATAGCGGCCTTGCCCGTGCTTACTAGTCCATGTTGCCGTTGTGAGATGGAACTTTCTGGACACAGATGCGACAACGTCTTGAAATTTTAGATGACACATGGCGGCCAGGGCAGGACGGCTTATGTCTGGCAAAGAAATCGGTGTTCTGGGGGCATAGGGCAAGGGCCATGACATGGCGGAACCCACTGTGTCCACCAGACGAAAAAGGCAAATTTCCAAGGCAAAAGCCAGTGGCAATGCTGACATCAGGCTTTTTGGCTTCAGGTTGGGTGTTTGAGTTAAAGTGTTTCCTTTACTCTCCCATAACCTGGAAGAACAGAAGGCTGGCTGCTAGACCTGGCCGCTGCACAGCGTGGGCATGGTCGTCAAACTGGCGGAAGGAGAAGTGGTAGGAAGGGTCTCTGGTGGTGTTGTGGTACTCGGGACGGTGGTAGGCTTGAAGCGAGCTGATCCCTGTTCACGACGTCTGAGAGACATGGCACTGAGGACCTGCTTGGTGGAGGCCGGAGGAGGAGGAGGCGGAGACAGAGGGAGTGACAGTGTTGGAGGCCCGGGCATGGCGGTGAGGCCTTTTTTATGGCCAAGTGTTTCACCAATTCAACTCGATGCATTCGCAGCGATGTGACTTAACATATCGTGCCTCTACCCCCTGATGCAAAGGCGGCGTCATATGACATCGCTGTGTGTGAATCAGAGGCTTTGTCTCAAAGAAGGCCCAGGTTGAGAGGTTCCTGGACCTTTATGACGTGCGATAAGCGAGGAGCTGGTTTTCCGCTGACCGTTGCTGCGAGGAATCATAGTAGCGGACTTCTGCGACCGCACCTCCGGGGATGGGTTCCTTTTTTTAGGCGGGACCCCTTTAATGACTACCTACCACCAATTCTTCCTCCTCGTCCAGTGATGAAGCGCTTCACAAGCAAATTCCTGCGTGAAAAGACACGCTATGGATTCCGCAATGTCGTCATCATCATCATAATCGAACCAGGTGACTTGGTCGTCGCCTGACTCTCTGCATCCAGAGTCTGCTGCGAGGCTACAAGCAAGAGGACTGCAAGGCGTGTGCCGACTCGCCCGTGGGATTTTTTGCCGATTGACCGGCTAGCTTCTTCCTCCTCTGATGGCTATCTCGAGTACCTGGGCGCGTCAGAGCATACAAAATCATCCTCTTTGCCTCTTGATTTTTAACTGCTTCTAAAACCCCCGCAACCGCATTTTTTTGTCATCAAAGGGGGGGGGTCTTCAGAAAAGGGATTATCCAAGGTGGGTACTGATTGACTTTTGGGCGCCTTCGCTTCATTTTGGGACGGAGCTGATGAGCTGTGACGCATTTGTGGCCCGTGACTGGGAGGACGAGGGGGTAGATGCTGGATGCAGGGTTGCATTAACCATGAAAACAATTGGCACGGTTCATTACGAGATTCTAGGGGCCCTGGCCCAACATGCAGGCCCGACGGTCCTGCAAACCGACGATTTCCCCTGGCATCGTGTTTGGGCCCGCATGGAAAGGGGACCTTCTTCGTACCTCTATCTCCCTTTCCCACCCCCCTCTTTGCTCCTTACCCCTGCATTTCGCTCCATGTTCACAAAAAAAAATTTGAGAAGGGAAAGAGTTTTGGGAAAATTTTTATTAAAAGACGGCAAATCAACTTTCTAAATCCCTCAAATCAAAACAACAAATTGATGTATTCAAATTTAAGTGCAAGGTCCTCTATCCAAAAAAAGCGGGTGCGTCAAAGTGAAAAAAACCTATCTGAAATGTATAGGATAAAAAAGGTATTTTTTTGCACCTACAAATACACCGGGATGACAAAAAAATTGCATTCAAATTAATGCAAGGGCCCCCTATCAACAAAGCTGGCCGCCCCCAAAATGAAAAAAAACACCTATCGAAAAGTATGGATAATAAAAGGTATTTTTTTCATCTATCAAATACACTGGGATTTACACAAAATTGCTGTATTCAAATTTAAGGCAAGGTGCCTCTACAACAAAGCTGGCCTCGCAAAGTAAAAAACACCTACTGAAAGTTCGGAAAAAAAAAGGTATTTTTTGCACCCATCAAATATACCCCCGGTGACTACAAAATTGCGTATTCAAATTTAAATGCAAAGGTGCCTCAAAAAACAAATGGCCTGCGCCAAAGTGAAAAAACCCCTAACTGAAATGTAAACGGTAATAAAAGGGATTTTTTGCACCTATCAA
>JAODAL010064956.1:0-18454 GCA_025379985.1 Phyllomedusa bahiana
CTTAAGCTTGGTGCTTTAAAAAACCATTTGAAAAGGGCTGCAAAGATTGCCCCTTTATTTTTAAAATGAAAACTGCAGGGGTTAAAAGGTCATAAAAAACCCCAAAAAAGTGGTGGCTTGCCCCAAATTTCCCACTGCAAAAAGGTGGGTGTTGCTTAGCCAAAAGTGGGTGTGGCAATGGTGCAACACATCACGCCAAAATTCAATTAAAAAGAAAAAAAAAAAAGAAAAAAAAACAGGTTTAAAAAGTTACACAAATTTAAAGTGCAAACATATCTTTTTTCGGGCAGGGGAAGCCATGGTGGTAAAATCTGGGACTTTGATGTGTAGTAAATAAAAACCCCCCAATTTTGGGCTCCCAGGGGTTTAACAAAAAAACTTCAAAAAACCCCCTGTGTTGTTTTGGGAAACCCCCGAAAAATTTTGTCGTTTACCTTTAATGCTCCATTTCCCCGTTGTCGGGTTTATTTTTCCCTTAGTCCCAAACAGCATAAAGGTGATCACTTCCATACATCACATCAAAGGGGTTTCACCATGAAGGCATTTACGTGCCTGGTTTGTGCTACTTCAGCTTCCAGAGTGTTCAAAAAGGGACGTGTATAATTGTTTGAACTGCATATCATGTGACCCAGCAGGCTTGACATCACCACGCCTTTCCCCACAGTTTTGCTAAATTACTCAAAAAAAAGGTTTTTTATGTAAAAAAGTTGTGGGGTATCTATGATGTAGCTGAGTGGTTACCACTTCTGCCTTAAAGCATAGTGGTCCTAGATTCAAATCCTTGCTGGAACCAAAACATTTTTTTTTTTTTTTTATAATAAATTTGCACATATTGTTTGAGATTTTTATTTGTTTTTACTTTTATTTATTTCACTTTTTTGACAAAATTTTTAAAGGAGTACAGAGGAGGGGGAGTAGAATGACGGGAAAGGGGGGTTGAAACACTTCCCTCAGAAAGGTAAAATGTGTGTGTACAAGGAGTCCAAAGGACGGGGTAGAATGACAGCCCCGGGGGTTGAGCTCTCATAAAGAGTGAGGGTGTGGATTACAAAGGGGTTTTAAGAGGAGGGAGTGAATGACAGACCGGGGGTTTTGAACTTTTTTGCTCAGTATTTGAGTGTGTGGGGTTTTATAAGGAGTACAGAGGCCAGGAGTAGAATGACAGCACCTGGGTTGAACACTCGTCAGCAGTGAGTGTGTATGTTTAAAATGGGACAAAAGGACTGGAGTGGGAATGAAAAGCCCCCCTTGGGGGTTGAAATTAATCAGCAGTGAGTGCAGTGCGGGAGGGACAGGTAGGAAAGGCGGGTGACCCCTAGGGGCCATTTTAAATCTCAGACAGAAAGGGGCACAAGGAGGAGGGGAGGGGTTTTTCGAATTTTAAAATTGGGGGGGCCCTATGGCCCCAAAATTTTTGCCCCGTCCCGAGTGAATGTGGTGATTAAAGGAAAGAAAAAACACTGAAAGAAGCTGCCTGAGGGGAGAGGTGATGTTTTAACAGGGTGCGGCCCAGGACTGAGGAGCTCTGTCACGGGTCGTGTCCCTGCAGACGGCTGTCACTATGGGTCACTAAGGGAGCAGCAAAAAAGTAGAATGACAAAAATTTTTTAGTAATAAAAGGGGCAAAGGGGGGGGGGGGGGGGGGGGGGGGGGGGGGGGGGGGGTTATAAGAAAAGAAAAATCCACACGGGGCCCTGGTCCCGGGGGGGGGGAATAAAAGTTGCCCCTCTCTGCACTTATAGGATGAACGTCCTGTTTCCCGAGGTCGTGGCTGTGATGTCAGGTTCCATTGCTCAGCTCTGCACATCCAATCCTGGGGACACGCTGCCTTCTCTTTTGGCTCGGTCTTTGCTATAGACCTCGGAGAACTAACCTTTAATTTACCTTTTGAACGCATCTACCAATGACTCATTTAGGGTCGTGCCCTGGTTTAACCTGCAGCAATAATTACTCTCTGCCTTTTAGACAAACCAGCTATTCATCACGCCTGCCCGGGGGACTTCTTCACTTAAAATATTCAGTAATTGCTTCATAACTTGGGAAAAACCCCAAACAGTGACATTGATTAAACCTTTCTATGCCATCTTCAGAAGTGCCCATAGGGATCCCCAAACACAGCGGCCCCCGATTCCGTAAAAGGTTCTGCCTGACTAAAGAACCCCTTTTGCCCACCAACTTTGCTTTGTGGGAGATTCTCTCTAAAGCACAGTGTACAGGACAGACCTTCATCCCCCTGGGATTACAGGGTTATTTTAAAGGCGGTCTCCAAGATTTTTAAAAACCTCCTCAATCTCCTCCCACTGCGCCAACATAGAATATGACCCCATACTTACCTCTACCATCGCCACCCTAGGGCTTCAGGTTTCCACCGGGTCCCCCACTTTCGGGGCCCTTTATGGGCCCCATGGGGCCGCAGCCCAAACCCCGGGCCTCCTGGTCACATGGGGCCGCAGCCAACCGCTGATCTCCGTGGGACATAGGCCGCAGCCAACCCCTGACCTCCCTGGTACATGGGCCGCGCCCCCCGTGACCTCCCGTGGTAATGAGGCCGCAGCCAAAGTGACCCCGTGGTCACTTTAGGCCGCAGCCCAAAACCCCTGACCTCTGTGGTCACATGAGGGCCGAAACCAAAAGTGACCTCTGTTGGCACATGAGGGTGAGCAAACGCCCGACCTCCCTGGTCACATGGGCCGCAGCCAAACGCTGACCTCTTGGTCACATGAGGGCACCAAACGCTACCTTGGGTCCATGGGCCGCGCCAACGTGACCCTGTTGGCACTGAGGCCGCAGCCAAACGCTGCCTCCGTGGTCCAGAGGCCGAGCAACGTGACCTCGTGGTCACATGGGGCCGCGCAACCCTGACTTGTTGGAATGAAAGGCCGCAGCCCAACGCTGACCTCCCGGGGCCTAGGCCCCAGCCAAACGCTGACCTCCCTGGTACAGAGGCCCAGCCAAACGTGACCTCGTGGTCCAAAGGGGCCGCCCGCAAACCCCTGACCCCCTGTTGGCACATAGGCCGCAGCCCAAACCCTGCCTCGTTGGCACATGAGGCCGCAGCCAACGCTGAAACCCCCGTGGGCCATGGGGGCGCAGCCAAACGCTGATTCTGTGGCAATTGGGGCCGCAGCCAAAACGCTGCCCTCCGTGGTCAATGGGCCGCAGCCATTACAAACCTTTGGGTCCATGGGGCCGCAGCCAAACGCTGACCTCCGTGGTCACATGAGGCCGCAGCCAAACGCTGACCTCCGTGGTCACATGAGGCCGCAGCCAAACGCTGACCTCCGTGGTCACATGAGGCCGCAGCCAACCGCTGACCTCTGTTGGCACATGAGGCCGCAGCCAAACGCTGACCTCCGTGGTCACATGAGGCCGCAGCCAAACGCTGACCTCCGTGGTCAGATGGGGCCGCAGCCAAACGCTGACTTCTGTGGTCACATGGGGCCGCAGCCAACCGCTGACCTCTGTGGTCACATGAGGCCGCAGCCAACCGCTGACCTCCGTGGTCACGAGGCCGCAGCCAACCGCTGACCTCAGTGGTCACATGGGGCCGCAGCCAAACGCTGACCTCTGTGGTCACATGAGGCCGCAGCCAAACGCTGACCTCTGTGGTCACATGAGGCCGCAGCCAACCGCTGACCTCTGTTGGCACATGAGGCCGCAGCCAAACGCTGACCTCTGTTGGCACATGGTGCTGCAGCCAACCACTGACCTCTGTTGGCACATGAGGCCACAGCCAACCGCTGACCTCCGTGGTCACATGGTGCTGAAGCCAACCGCTGCTCTCCGTGGTCACATGAGGCCGCAGCCAATCATTGAATTGACCTCTGTGGTCACATGGTGCTGGAGCCAACCGCTGACCTCTGTGGTCACATGAGGCCACAGCCAATCATTGAATTGACCTCTGTGGTCAACTGACGCCGCAACCAACTCTGACCTCTGTGGTCACATGGTGCTTCAGCCAATCACTAACCTCTGTGGTCACATGATGCTGAAGCCAATCACTGACCTCTATGGTCACATGATGCTGAAGCCAATCACTGACCTCTGTGGTCACATGATGCTGAAGCCAACCGCTGACCTCTGTGGTCACATGATGCCACAGCCAATCAGTGAATTGACCTCTGTGGTCACATGATGCCGCATCCAAGTCTGACCTGGGGGGTAACATGGTGCTTCAGCCACTCACTAACCTCTGTGGTCACATGATGCTGAAGCCAATCACTGACCTCTATGGTCACATGATGCTGAAGCCAATCACTGACCTCTATGGTCACATGATGCTGAAGCCAATCACTGACCTCTATAGTCACATGATGCTGCAGCCAATCACTGACTTCTGTGGTCACATGATGCTGTACATACCGATTGGTTGCAGCATCAAGTGATCTATGAATGTGAGGTCAGTGAGGGACTGGGGGTAAGAGAACACTGGTATTAGGAAAGGGAAGTATGAGGAGATCTTCCATTTTAGCAAAGTGGGAAGTTTTGAAAAACCTTGAAAAACCCTTAAAATAGCAAAATAGTGCGATACTGAATGTAGCTCTATGGTGGTTAGAGTTCTGTTCCTCCTACAGATGCCCAAATCCATGTACAGCCCTCCCTCGAGTTACAATGGCCTCAAGAGAGAATGTTTCCAGAAGACATGCTCTTTTCCTTGGACATCGTAGGAGGAGTGTGATTACAAGATACCGACACTGCTGAACTATGGAAGATCCAACCGATTCTCAGGAAAATTGTACTTATAAAACCCCTGCATTACTGAGGTGCAAGCAGTGATTGGTGGTCTATAGCGCCTCTCTACAGTACAGTGCCGTGATACATGTCCTGTACTGCTCTTACATGTATTAGTGAGGTGCATGCAGTGATTGGTGGTCTATTAGCGCCCTTTACGTACGTGTGGTACTACTGTCCTGTTACTGTCTAACTGTATTAGTGAGGTGCATGCAGTGATTGGTGGTCTATAGGCATCTCTACAGTACAGGTGTTGTACTACAGTCCTGTACTGCTCTTACATGTATTAGTTGGGTGCATACAGAGATTGGGTTGTCTTAGCGCCTATCTACAACAGTGCCGGTACTACATGTCCTGTACGGATCTTACATGTATTAGTGAGGTGCATGCAGAAGATTGATGATGTATAGCGCCTCTCTACAGTACAGTGCTGGTACTACATGTCTGTACTGCTTTACATGTAAAAATAGTGAGGAGCATGCAGTGCATTGGAGGTTATAGTGCCTCTCTACAGTACAATGCGATACTACATGTCCTGTACTGCTTTCATGTTATTAGTGGGGTGAAGCAGTTGATTGGAGGTCTATTAGGCCTCTGTAAGTACAGTTGCAGTACTAATTATCTGTTTAGTGCTCTTTCATGTGTTAGTGAGGTGCATGTATCGAGTGGTGGTCCTATACGACCTCTCTAAGTACAGTGCAGTATACATGGTCTGTACTGCTCTTAATGATTAGTGAGGAGCATGCAGTGATGGTTGTTATTGCACCTCTCTCAGTTCTGTGTGGGTATTACATGTCCTGTACTGCTTTACATGTATTAGTGAGGTGCATGCAGTGATTGGTAGTCTATAGCTCCTCTCTACAGTACAGTGTGTTATTATATGTCCTGTACTACTCTTACATGAATTAGTGAGGGTCGATGCAGTGATTGGTGGTCTATAGCACTCTTATAGTACAGAGCAGTAATACCATATTTTTACTGCTCTTACATGTATTTGTGAGGTGGGGCAGTGCTTGCGGTCCTATAGCCTCGTACAGTTAAAGTGCAGGTATACATGTGTCCTGTACTGCTTTACATGTATTAGTGTGGTTGCAGGCAGTGCTGATGGTGGTCCTATGGCACCTCTCTACAGTACAGTGTTGGTACTACGATTTCCTGTACTGCTCTTACATGGTATTAGTGAGGTGCATCAGTGATTGGCTGGTCTATAGCTCTCTCTACAGTACAGGGCGGTATAGTGTCCTTTACTGCTCTTACATGTATTAGTTGAGGTGCAGGCAGTGATTGGTCAGTCTATGGCGCCTCTCTACAGTACAGTGCGATAGTAAATGTTGTAATGCTACTTACATGTCTTAGTGAGGTGCATGCAGTGATTGGGGGGTTCTATGCTCATCCTACGTACAGTGCGGTCTACATGTCATGTACGGCTTCTTACATGTATTAGTGAGGTGCATGCTATGATTGGGGGGTTATGGGGGGGGTGGGCCTCTCTTATAGTACAGTGGTTGGTACTACATGTCTGTTATGCTCTTACATGTTATTCGTGAGGTGCAAGCAGTGATTGGTGGTCTAAGGCGCCTTCTACAGTACAGTGCTGGTTACTGCATGCCTGTACTGCTCTTACATGTATTTGTGAGGTGCATGCAGTGATTGCCAGTTATATAGCACCTTTACAGTACAGTGCGGGTTACTGATGGTCTGTACTGCTCTGTACATGTATTAGTGAGGTGCATGCAGTGATTGGCGGTATATAGCACCTCGCTACAGTACAAGTGCAAGTTACTTACATGTCCTTGCATACTGCTCCTTACATTTTATTAAGTGAGGTGCAGGCAGTGATTGGTGGTCTATGGACCTCTCATATAGTACAGTGTGGTGGTACTAAGTGTCCTGTATGCTCTGTACATGTATTAGTGAGGTGCATGCAGTGATTGGCGGTCTATAGCTACTCTTACAGTACAGTGCGGGTACTAATGTCTGTATGCTCTTACATGT
The DNA here is from genome assembly GCA_025379985.1 of Phyllomedusa bahiana. Taxonomy (NCBI): domain Eukaryota; kingdom Metazoa; phylum Chordata; class Amphibia; order Anura; family Hylidae; genus Phyllomedusa; species Phyllomedusa bahiana. The sequence goes on from JAODAL010064956.1 coordinate 6,727, forward strand.
ATTACGTGAGGTGGCAAGCCAGTGATGGCAGTCTATGGCGCCTCTTTTACAGTTACAGTGCAATAGGTAAATGTTTGTACTGCTCTTACTGTATTAGTGAGTTGATGCAGTGATTGGTGTGATCTATAGCTCCTCTTACAGTACAGTGCGGGTATTACATGTCCTGTACTGCTCTTAATGTATTGTGAGGTGATGCAGTGATTGGGGGTCTATAGGCCTCTCTATATTACAGTGTGGTACTACATAGTCTGTTTATGCTCTTACATTTATTAGTGAGGTGCAAGCAGTGACTTGGTGGTCTTATGGCGCCTCTCTAAGTACAGTGGGTACGGCATGTCCTGTTGCTCTTAATGTATTAGTGAGGGTGCATGCAGTGGATGGAGTCTATAGCACATACCTACAGTACAGTGCGGTACTGCATGTCCTGTACTTGTCTTATGATAGTGAGGGGATGCAGTGATTGGCGGTTATAGGCTCTCTATAGTACAGTGTGGTACTAATGTCCTTGTACTGCTCTCTTACATGTATTAGTGAGGTGAAGCAGTATGGTGGGTCTATGGGCCTCTCTACAGTGACAGTGCGGGTACCTCGATTCCTGTACTGTCTTAATGTATTAGTGAGGTGCATGCAGTGATTGCTAGTCTATAGCACCTCTCTACAGTACAGGTGCAGCATACATGTACTGTACTGCTTTACATGTATTTGTGAGGTGTATGCAGTGAATGGAGGTTTAGAGCTCCTCTCTAAGTACCCTGCGGTTGATACATGTCTTGTACTGCTCTTACTGTATTAGTGTGGGTACATGCATGTTGGTGGTCTATAGCGCGTTCTCAGTACACTGGGTAACGAGTGTCTGTACTGCTCTTACATGTATTAGTGAGGTGCAGGCAGTTATTTGATGCGGTATTAAGGTATGTTCACACAGTGTTTTTTGAAGTGTAAATTTACGCTTCAAAATCAGCTTCCTAAAACACCTGATTAGTTGCGTATTTTAAAAAATTCTATCTCCAATTTTGACTATGGGGATTTTGCAAGCAAGCTTCAAGAATTGACGTCACTTATGTTTCTGGCCGTAATTGCATCCAAAAAAACGGCTTGCAATTATGTAGGTTAAATACACCTTGTGTGAATGACTAGGCATATGTTACAGTATATTCAGTGAGGAATGAGATGAAACTGGTCTAAGGCCCATTTTGGGCCATTTTCCAGTCCGTAAAATACACAAAAAAACGCTGTGTGAACATACCCTTATATATCCTGTACTGCTCTTACATGTATTGGTGAGGTGCATGCAGTGATTGGTGGTCTATTAGCGCATCTCTATCGTACAGTGTGGGTACTACATGTCCTGTACTGATCTTACATGTATTTAAGTAAGGTGCAGGCGGTGTTGGTGGTCTATAGTCTTCTCTACAGTACGTGTGTTACTTACATTGTCCTGTATGCTTTACATGTATTTAGTGAGGTGCATGCGTGATGGTGTGTTCTATAGGACTCTTACGAGTCCAGTGTTTATACTGTCTGTACTGCTCTTTCGTGTATTAGTGAGGTGCAATGCAGTGTTTGAAGGTCTATAGTGCTTCTACAGTACAGTGCGGGTACTAATGTCCTGTACTATCTTAATGTATTAGTGATGTTCGGCTAGTGCTTGGTGGACTATATCGCTCTCTACAGTCATTGCAATACAACATGTCCTGTATGTTTACATGTATTAGTGAGGTGCATGCAGTTAATGGTGGTCTATAGCATTTCTGCAATACAAACAGTACTACATGTCCTTTACGGTCTTACATGTAAGTGAGGTAATGCAGTGATTGGCGGTCTATGACCTCGTGCAGTACAGTGCGGTACTACATGTCCTGTATGCCTTAATGTATTATGAGGTGATGCAGGGATTGGTGGTCTTAGCACGTCTACAGTAAGAGCGGTTCTACATGTCTGTATGCTCTTAATGTATTGAGTGAGGTGATACAGTGATTGGTGGTCTTAGCACCTTCTACAGTAAGTGTGGTATACATGTCCTGTACTGTCTTATATGTATTAGTGAGGTGCATGAGTGATTGGTGGTTATAGCTCTCTCTCCGTACAGTGTTGTACTAGCATGTCCTGTATGCTCTTACATGTATTAGTGAGGTGCATACGTGATTGGTGGAACCCCTTAAAGTACAGTGGTTTACACGTTTTTCCCTTACATTTTTAGTGGGGGTGCGGGTTTGGTTCCCCATTTTTTAAAAAGGATAAAATTCCTATTTCTTGGGAGATAGCTGCTTGATGTCTCCATACTCTGACACAAGAGAGGAGATTCTTCTCCATATATCTCTATAGGAGACTAGCTGCTTCCCTTTATCTATTTAGCAGCATGGAGAACATTATAGAGTAATACTGAGCAGTTTTCGTAGGTTTACACGGCCGATTTAGTCACAGATTCAGCGCTGAATCTGCATCAAAATCAGCTTCAAAACAGGACTACAATCCGCCTCACATTGTTTGTAATGGAAAATCCGCATCGCAGGGCACACAATGCTAAGGGACATGTCAATTCCTGAGGCAGAGTCAGTGCTGAACCCTTCCATTGTGTATACAGCTCAGAAATCTGCCTCTGAAATCAGTGTTGGATCCATATCAAAAACCATCGCTTACGGGCACGGATTTTAGGTGTGAATTCCTCGCCGGTTCCGTGCTGAAGATCAGTTGTGTGACTCTACCTTGAGCTATGACCCGAGAACACTTTCAGGAGTCTCCCTGCTGCGCCATGCTGCCGAGGATGAAACATGCAAGACTGGGTTTGGACTGGGGAGACCGGCTGAGCCCAGGAAGTGGAAAGGGACTTTGTGGAATTTAAGTTATAAGCTTTTCTGAAATGTTTTCTAACAGGTATTTTTTTTTTTTTGCTGCAACTAAGGGAACAGATTTGGAGACTAGGGCCCTCTACCCAATCTCTAGTCGGACAATTTGTCCAAAATCTGGGGAGCAGCTGTAACCATCAGCTTTCTCCAGCAGCTGCTTTTTTGTAGTTTCCAAAAAAAAAGAAAAAGCATTGACAGGACTCGCTCCCGCTGCTGACAAAATGTATCTGGAGAAATCAAAGAGAGTAGTGGGTAAGAAATGATACTTAATGACAAAAGCAATAAAGAACAGGCGCGGGATTTAGGAAGGAGAACAGCACTTTCCGAAGAGAACCTGTAAAATGTTCATTAGCAGGAAATTAACTGGCAGGGAAGACTTCGATTATGAACTTTCTTAAAGCCATAAATATAAAGGGCAATTTAATGCCGCTATGATATTTCCAAATCCTTTTTTTTTGTACATGGGGTTTATCTCTTGGGTTTGGTGATAAAACATGGTATGAATAAAAAAAAAAAAAAAAAAAAAGTCACCTCCTCCACCGATGGGCAGAGAACGCAAGGCCATAGGTTGTTTTTAGGAGATTTCACAAAAAGAAAAAAAAAACAAACAAACAAACAAAAAAAAAACTGTATTTAATTTGTCACCGTTTATTGTGCAGTAGGCCCTGCCCAAATAGTTGTCATCACACCGGGTCGTGCCTCTAGTCACGGCCAAGAGCACCACCTATATCAGGAGGTCTTGTCTGCAGCCTACAAGATTAATTGGCCAGGAGATGATAGTTTATAACCATTCGTTGATTTTGAACGAAGAGATGAAAGTCAATAAACCGGGTTGTGATGGGGGAATGGGAAGAATCAAGGGAAAAGGGGAGAATGGAGCGAGAGATGAAAGTCAATAGACCGGGCTCTGATGGGGGAATGGGAAGAACCAAGGGAGAAGGGGCGAACGGAGCGAGAGATGGAAGTCAATAGACCGGGCTCTGATGGGGGAATGGGAAGAAGCAAGGGAGAAGGAGCGAACGGAGCGAGAGATGAAAGTCAATAGACCGGGCTCTGATGGGGGGAATGGGAAGAACCAAGGGAGAAGGACGAACAGAGCGAGAGATGAAAGTCAATAGACCGGGCTGTGATGGGGGGAATGGGAAGAACCAAGGGAGAAGGGGCGAACGGAGCGAGAGATGAAAGTCAATAGACCGGGCTGTGATGGGGGGAATGGGAAGAACCAAGGGAGAAGGACGAATGGACCGAGGGATGAAAGTCAATAGACCGGGCTCTGATGGGGGGAATGGGAAGAACCCAGGGAGAAGGGGCGAACGGAGCGAGAGATGAAAGTCAATAGACCGGGCTGTGATGGGGGAATGGGAAGAATCAAGGGAAAAATGGGCGAACAGAGCAAGAAACTGAAGGAACTGTCAGGTTTGGTGCAGGAAGCCTGAGAATATGGGGAGGGGTCACAGCCAAAGATGTTGGATACTTGACCAGGATTGATGGTGACCTCAATGCTGAGCTCTTTGTGAGTGTCCTACAAGATGAGTTACTTCATACACTCGAGTACTATGGGGATGAAGAGGACGACAGAGTGTCCAGCAGGACAACGACCTGAAGCAGACGTCAAGGTTGGAGAAGGAAGGGGTCAATGACAATGAGGTAGAGTTTCTGTATTGGCCTCCACAGTCCCCAGACCTCAACCCAATCCAACACCTGTGGGGAGAGGGGAAGGAAAAGCTGTATTCATACCCAAGTCCAGTCTGCACCAACATTGGGAACGTGTAGAAGAGACCGGGGAGCAGATTTCAGTTGAGACCTGCTTGAATCTGATCCAGAGCCCAGAAGGATTCAGGCAGAGCTGAAAGCCAAAGGGGGATTTGCAAAATACTAAAATGTTAATTTTTAGGAGCAAAACTGTAACAATGCAGTTACATGACAAGAATCTTTAGAACTAAGCATTAGTGTTGATCGATTTAATCAAGTACAGTTAAAATCGAGATAGAGTCTTGAAGAAAATCTTTTCGATTACCGATCGTCGATTCCAATTAGAGTCAATGCAAAGTGAAAATGGGGCGCCGACCGCGATTTACCGGAATTAAAATCGAGATCGATCCTTTTTTTCCCCCAAATTTTCTCGATTAAATCGATCAACACTACTAAGCATATGCTAAAAAGTTGCAAGACAAATGGTCAGACCACTCATGGAATAACGATCTCATCTTTATTGATGAGCTGGATGATGTGGTTTCTCTTTTCTTGGGAAATCTTCATGGCTACCAGTGACCTTTCACTTGGGAATCAGCCTAATAATACACTGAGCTATTAGGGAATGTGAGGACAGATTGTAATTTGTAGCAACAAGAAGAAAAAGATTGTTCCACCACCAGGAGCAAAACAGTAACACCGCAGTTACAGGAAAAGAATCTGCAGAACTGAGCATGTGCTAAATATTTGCAGGTAAAAGTTATATATGAGAGCCAAGATGATTGCCTATAAAATGATTGGAGTCTCACGTTCAAAGCTACAGTGAATGGTGAGATGTGGAGCCTGAAAAAAACTTTGAGATTCTTAGTTTGCATGTTTTTGGCCAAAAAATGCTCAAGCCACCTCCGGCTTACAACGGGATCTCAGGCGGGTGGTCCTACTCTATCTTATCTCTCACTAGGGTCAACTTCAGACCTCTCACTGTGCCAAACGGCCTCCAAAATGCAGAGAGAAAAATAAAAAAGCACCTACCTTACAAAGCATAGTGCATTGATATAACAGCCTGTGGAGGTGGGCGTGGTGCAGCAAACCAAGATGGAGGTATCTACTTCTCCTTATATAGTTTAAAAGCAATATGTACCAAATACAACGTATAGTTTTGCACAGAAAAACATTTCTGAAAAAAACACTGCGTACCTGGTGGCTTGAGCATTTTTTGGCCAAAAAATGCGAACTAAGAATCTCAAAGTTTTTTTCATATATTGTAGATAGCATAAAATGCTTCTTTGGAGATTTCCATGTGTTTTTTCGCCCTTTTAGCAGTGGAGTCTGAAAGTCACAAGGTCAAAACATTGTTACCCTTTTGCTTGCCAGCATATGTCTGTAGTGCCATTGACACTGTATAAGAGGCTTCCCTGTTTAAAGAGCTGTAGGTTGGAATATAGGATCTAACTCTAATGTGCAATTAAACCGCTACACTATAAACCTTGATTACTTGTTATTAGTTGTCAACTAACTTACAAAGTTTTCTTGATAATTATGTAGTCTTCACATTTCAGCCTTCTGTTGTATACAATGATGCATAAACTCCGCGCTGACTCACGCATAAAACAGATGGGATGGTGCGCATCATAGAAATGTTTTTAATAAGGTTACTGAAAGATTACACTACAAATTCATATAATGGGGGCCTTCAGGATGGTGAGAATGTGCGGCTTGTGTTCTGTTTATAAGTACAGCAGACACTCGAGAGTGTTGCCAGAAAATATTCAACTTCTCTAATGAATACAAAGTTACAAAAAAGTAATACACTTCTGAAACCACGAAAACAGACCCGGTGCCAGGAGATGCGAAGACAAGAGCCCTGAACATCTGAGTTCTGGGTAGAAGACGCGCTCTCAACGCTTCTGGAAACTTCAGTGTCTGCCAGGGTATTTTCACATCCACATATACCATGAAGGACATAAGTATTTGATCCCTTGCTGATTGTGTAAGTTTCCTACTGACAAAGACACGAACAGTCTATAATTTTAAGGGTAGGTTAATTTTAACATTGAGAGATAGAATATCCAAAATAAAATCCAGGAAATCACATTGTATCAATTATATACATTTCCATTTTGCTGAGAGAAATAAGTATTTGATCCCCTAACAACCATTAAGAGTTCTGGCTCCTACAGACCAGTTAGACTCCTAATCAACTCGTTCCCTGCATTACAGACAGCTGTCTTAAATAGTCACCTTTATAAAAGACTCCTGTTCCTCAGACTCAATCAGTCAGACTCTAACCTCTACAACATGGGCAAGACCAAAGAGCTTTCTAAGGATGTCAGGGACAAGATCATAGACCTGCACAAAGCTGGAATGGGCTACAAAACCCTAAGTAAGACGCTGGTGAGAAGGAGACAACTGTTGGTGCAATAGTAAGAAAATGGAAGAAGTACAGAATGACTGTCAGTCGACATCAATCTGGGGCACCTGCAAAATCTCACCTCATGGGGTATCCTTGATCATGAGGAAGGTGAGAGATCAGCCTAAAACTACATGGGGGGAACTTGTTAATGATCTCAAGGCAGCTGGGACCACAGTCACCAAGAAAACCATTGGTAACACATTACGCCGTAATGGTTTAAAATCCTGCAGTGTCCGCAAGGTCCCCCTGCTCAAGAAGGCGCATGTGCAGGCCCGTCTGAAGTTTGCCAATGAACACCTGGATGATTCTGTGAGTGATTGGGAGAAGGTGCTGTGGTCAGATGAGACAAAAATTTAACTCATTGGCATTAACTCAACTGATCATGTTTGGAGGAAGAGAAATGCTGCCTATGACCCAAAGACACCATCCCCACTGTCAGGCATGGAGGGGGAAACATGTTTGAAAACTGTATAAGTCTAAAATTCCTTTTTTTGCCCATAGCAACCAATCAGAGCACCCCTTTCATTTCATATAGTGCTCTGGAAGAATGAGAGGGGTTCTCTGATTGGTTGCTATGGGCAACAAAGTGAGTTTTAGACCTAGACAGTTTTCATACATGAGGCCCATTATGTTTTGGGGGTGTTTCTCTGCTAAGGGCACAGGACTACTTCACTGCATCAATGGCAGAATGGATGGAGCCATGTACTGTAAATTCCTGAGTGACAACCTCCTTTCCTCCACCAGGACATTAAAAATGGGTCGTGGCCGGGTCTTCCAGCAAGACAATGACCCAAAACATACAGCCAAGACAACAAAGGAGCGGCTCAAAAAGAAGCACATTGAGGTCATAGAGTGGCCTAGCCAGTCTCCAGACTTTAATCCCATAGAAAACTTATGGAGGGAGTTGAAGCTCCGAGTTGCCAAGCGACAGCCTCAAAATCTTAACGATTTAGAGATGATCTGCAAAGAGGAGTGGAGCAAAATCCCACCTGACATGTGCGCAAACCTCATCATCAACTACAAAAAATGTTTGCCACCAAGGGTTTTGCCACCAAGTAATAAGTCTTGTTTGCCAGTGGGGTCAAATACTTATTTCTCACTGCAAAATGCAAATAGATTTATATAATTTATACAATGTGATTTTCTGGATTTTATTTTGGATATTCTATCTCTCAATATTAAAATTAACCTACCCTTAAAATTATAGACTGTTCATGTCTTTGTCAGTGGGAAACTTATACAATCAGCAAGGGATCAAATCATTATTTCCTTCACGTCGTGGGCCAGTTGAATGGCCACCAAGGTCTCCCTATCTGACCCCCTTAGACTTTTATCTTTGGAGTCATCTGAAGGCAATGGTCTATGCTGTGAAGATACGAGATGTGCAGCATCTGAAACCCCGGATACTGGAAGCCTGTGCTAGCATTTCTTCTGCGGTGTTGCTATCAGTGTGTCAGGAGTGGGAGAAGAGGGTCGCATTGACAATCCAACACAATGGGCAGAACTTTGAACACTTTGAACACATTTTACAAGTGGTCATAAACTTGTAAATAACTCATGAAAGAATAAAGTTACGTTAAAACCAAGCACACCATTGTTTTTCTTGTGAACTTCCCAATAACACTAAAACTACAACAATAGTACAAATCCTAGGACTCAATAAAGCATAACTTTTAATAGTACATCAATAAAACATATCAGTAATTGCCAAACCTTAAAAGACCCTAAGCTATTCCCTATAATGCTAAACACTAGCTACAAGAAATGGGGAAAGCCGCCCTGATAAGAGCGCCCCCACCAGGAACCTAACTATAAGATCCTAAGAATACCCTACACGTAATGCCTACACAAATACCTTAATGAAAAATTCACAACACCACAAATCCCTATAAACGAACAGAATCACAGCTATACAAACAATGGATAAATGATAAATAATACAAGATAGATAAGAAAACATTTACTACATAGACAGAAAACCAACGCGTTTCACCTCCCCTAAACAGTCAAGAGGCTCCTCAGGGAATAAATAAGGGCAATAGGGAATGGTCCTAGGTCCATTGTTTGTATAGCTGGGATTCTGTTCGTGTATAGGGATTTGTGGCGTTTTGTATTTTTCATTAAGGTATTTATGTAGGCATTATGTGTAGGGTATTCTTAGGATCTTATAGTTAGGTTCCTAGTGGGGGCGCTCTTATCGGGGTGGCTTTCCCCATTTCTTGTAGGTAGTGTTTAGCATTATAGTGAATAGCTTAGGGTCTTTTTTAGGTTTGGCAATTACTGATATGTTTTATTGATGTACTATTAAAAGTTATGTTTTATTGAGTCCCAGGATTTGTACTATTGTTGTAGTTTTGGTGTCCTATCTTTTGTACACCCAGGCATAGTGTTACCATATGGGGTGGCCCTTACCCACATACATATTTCTTTGGGCATCTGTGGTTTACATTGAAATTTCCAATAAGTCGGATGTGTTACATGACGCTCTTCCCATAAAGTTGGATCCAAAATGGCCGACTTCACAATGGCCGCCATGGTCAACACCTATCTTGAAAAGTTTGCCCCCTCCCATATACTAATGTGCCACAAACAGGAAGTTATCACCAACCATTCCCATTTTATTTAGGTGTATCCATATAAATGGGAGGAGTGAAGGGGCAAGTGTCAACTTTCATTTTAGGGCGAGTATCTCAAGTTTGGTTACTTGCTAAACCAAGTTTATATTAATGTTGCAAAAAGTTATTTTGGGATGACCAGAAAATAAAAAAATAAAAACCCACACAGACCACAAATGTTAGACTCCTCAGAATTCTCTACGGGAACCTTTCGCTAGAAGATACATCTGACCTTTATAGAGCAAATGTCTTATGTGGGGAGCAGACGGTTAAGACTTCAACCCCCCTCAAGGAGAAAGTATCATTTTAGGCAGCGCTGCCAATAATTTGTTGGTTGGAAGGAACAAAAAGAAATTTAAAAATAAAAAACCCACAAAACTTTAAAACTCATTAAGAAAGAGTTTACAAAACAAGAGAACAAACCCTTCATAGCCATAAACTTCTTCTATTTTTAAGATCCCGTTGTATGAAGTTTAGCATTTCCAGTAGAAAATTTATATACTGTAACTTAAAGAGAGACAAGAGGATTGAAAAAAAAAAACAAATTGCTATTTTTATTATAATGTGCCCTTTTGGGGCTACGCAATAAACTTCACATCACTGACACTAATTATTTTGGCATCTTAGTGGAAGTCAAGATTGGAGAAAAAAATAAAAGCAGAAATCCAAGAGCAAAAGCGAGTTCTTGGCAGAGTTTGCTCTCCCCGCATCGTGGAGTTTATTTACAGCTAAATTAAAAGCTCGATGTCAGATCTGGGTCCTTCAGAACAAAATCTTAATAATTAACTGGCAAACGCTGAACATGATGGCTTCTGACACACCTCCACTGGTCTGATTGCTTCCAGGCCATTCACTAATGAAATTAATGTATTCATTGCCCTCAACACATTAACATGACTCTAGTGTCCCACATTTCACAAGAGCTGCAGGAAAAATACAAAATGGCAATAGCTTTTCTTTTCTTTTGATGGGAAAGCAATAGCACAGAAGAGTCGCGAGGAGGAATAATGTGTATGGGTGCGGAAGAGGGGGCGATAGTGCTAGGACACTTATGGTTTTAATTGGCTTTACGAGAGCCCTGCTGGCACATGGCGCTCCTCAGGAGGCAGTTGTGGAAATTAAAGAGAAGACTGGAGGACGACTGCAAGATGCACACATGGAAATCAGCAGTCTCTGTCTGAAGATTAAAGGGGGCCACTGGAGTTTCTTCAAGTCAGATAGTCATCTGCAGCCCGATGTTCCAAGGTGTTTACCCCTCATGAGTGGAGGACTGGCTAGACAAGGTGCTAAGAGTGGATAGGTGTGGAAGAGGGGGCAATAGCATTAGGACACTTATGGTTTTATTTGACTTTACGAGAGCCCTGCTGGCACATGGCGCTCCTCAGGAGGCAGTTGTGGAAATTAAGAGCAGACTGGAGGACGACTGCAAGATGCACACATGGAAATCAGCAGTCTTCTGTCTGAAGATTAAAGGGGGCCACTGGAGTTTCTTCAAGTTAAATAGTCATCGGCAGCCAGCTGTTCCAGGGTGTTTACTCCTCTTGAGTGGAGGACTGGCTAGACAAGAGCCCAGAATTGACTTTACTCCCAGTCATGTTCCATGTTGAGTCAGATGTGACTTAAGAAACACTACATCCAATTGGGGGCACTGCAGGGTCCTAGCTAGGACTTATATTTACTTTTTTGCCATAGACAAACAAACTCTATCAGTTCTCAATCTATAAAAAACTAAAACGTAACTTTTATTATGGAATTAACCTCTATACACACTATTTAAAAACCTGATTTCTAACCTCTCAATTTTTCCCTTCCTACTTCTGAAGGAATAACACCCTTTCCATTACCAAGGCTGGTGTAACGCCACCTACTAACAGGAAAACCTTATATATACACTAATTTACTAACTCCAGTAAGGGATCCCAAGCATCCTACTTGGGCAGTAATCCCTAATCTAATGGACATAAAACATATAAGGAAGCCTGATGGCAGGGAACATGAATGAGCTTTGAAGGGACTGGGGAGAAAAGATCCTGTGTCTTTTGTATAAAGAATCCACTGGTTATAATGTAATTATCTGAGTAAACATGCAGATGCTCCATACTCCACCCTCCTCCCCCCACCCCTGCAGCAGTTCGTGAACAAATGAAAGACGTTGCCCCGTC
>JAODAL010064957.1:0-18454 GCA_025379985.1 Phyllomedusa bahiana
TAAACGGGGTTTTTTTTTTGCCCACAATTCACCTGGGGACTACAAATTGCGATTCAAATTTTTCGCAAAGGTGCCTTTTAACAAAGCGTGCCAAGGAAAAAAAACACCTTCGAAAGTATACGGGTAATAAAAGGTATTTTTGGCACCTTAATTTACCTGTGGTGACTACAAAATTGCTGATTCAAATTTTTAAATGCAAAGTAGATCTATCAACAAAGCCTTGACTGACCAAAAGTGAAAAAAACACCTGTCTGAAAGTATACGGATAATAAAAAGGGATTTTTTGGCCCTATCAATACCTGTGGTGAACTACAAATTGCTGGGAATTCAAATTTAACTGCAAAGTAGTCTATAACAAAGCTTGACTGACCAAAAGTGAAAAAAAAACCTGTCTGAAATGTATACGGGATAATAAAAGGTATTTTTGGCACCTATCCATTCACCTGTGGTGACTACAAAATTGCTGAAATCAAATTTAACTGCAAAGTAGACTATGAACAAAGCTGACGACCAAAAAGTGAAAAAAACACCTTCTGAAGATGTATACGTGGATAATAAAAGGATTTTTGGCACCTATCAATTCCACCTATGGTGAACTACTAAATCTGCTGTATTCAAAATTTAACTGCAAAGTATCTCTATGAACAAAGCTTACTGACCAAAAGTGAAAAAAACACCTGTCTGAAATGTATACGGGATAATAAAAGAGTGTTATTTTTTTGGACCTACAATTCACCTGTGGTGACTACAAAATTTGCTGTATTCAAATTAACTGCAAAGTAATCTATCAACAAAGCTTGAACTGACCAAAAGTGAAAAAAACACTGTCTGAAATGTATACTGATATTAAAAGGTATTTTGGCACTATCGAGTACAACCTGTGGTTACTACAGAGTTGCAGATTCAAATATAACAGCAAGTACCTCTAATCACACAGCTGGCCTGTGCCAAAGTGAAAAAACACGTATCTGAAATGTATACCAGGGATAATAAAAGGTATTTTTTTTGGCGCACCTATCAAGTTCACCTGTGGTGACTCACAAAATTGCTGTTATTCAAATTTAACTGCAAAGTAGATCTATCAACAAAGCTTGACTGACCAAAAGTGAAAAAAACACCTGTGTGAAATGTATACGGGATAATCAAGGTATTTTTGTGCACCTATCAATTCACCTGTGGGACTAACAAAATGCTGTATACAAATTTAACCTTGCAAAGTAGATTCTATGAGAACTAAAGCTTGAGACTGACCAAAAGTGAAAATTACATGTATCTGAATGTATAACGGGATAATAAAAGGTAGATTTTTGGCACCTATCAATTCTCACTGTGGTGACTACTAATTGCTGTATTCAAATTAACTGCAAATTAGATCTATGAACAAAGCTTGACTGAACCAAAAGTGAAAAAAACACCTGTCTGAAATGTAACAGGGATAATAAAAGTATTTTTTTTGCACCTATCAATTCACCTTGGTTGACTACAAAATTCTGTAATATCAATTTAACTGCAAGTAGATCTATGAACAAAGCTTGACTGACCAAAATGGAAAAAAACACCCTTCAGAAATGTAATACCAGGTGATAATAAAAGGTATTTTTTGGCACCTATCAATTCACCTGTGGGTGGCTACAAAATTGCTGTATTCAAAATTTAACTGCAAATTAGATCTATGAACAAAACCCCCCGCCCCCCCGCTTGACTGCCACCAAAAGTGGAAAAACACCTGTCTGAAATGTATACGGGAGATAAAAGGTATTTTTTGCACCTATCACACACACACCTGTGTGACTACAAAATTGCTGTATTCAATTTTAACTGCAAAGTAGCTCTATGAACCAAGCTTGTACTGACCAAAAGTGAAAAACAACACCTGTTTTGAAATGGTAATACGGATAATAAAAGGTATTTTTGGCACTATCACTTCACCTGTGGTGACTACTAAATTGCTGTATTACAAAATAACCTGCAAAGTATCTCTATGAACAAAGCTTGACTGACCAAAAGTGAAAAAAAACCTGGTCCTGAAAATATAAACCGGGGAATAAACAAAGGTATATTTTTTGCACCTATCAATTTCACCTTTGGTGACTAACAAATTGCTGTATTTCAAAAATAAACTGTGCAAAGTAATCTAACAACAAAGCTTGTGACTGACCAAACAAATGAAAAATTTGGACAGGAGGCCTGAGCTGAAGATGTATAGCGATAGTTAAAAGGTATTTTTGGCACCATCAGTACACCAGTGGTGACTGACAAAGTTGCTGGATTCAATTTAACTGCAAGGAGGCTCTATCACACAGCTTGGCCTTCGCCAAGTGAAAAAAAAAACATCGTATCTGAAATGTAAAGGCGGGATAATAAAAAAGGTATTTTTTTGGCACCTATCACTCTGTGGTGACTACAACATTGCTGTATTCAAATTTAACTGCAAGGTGGCTCTATCAACAAAGCTGACTGGCAAAAAATTGAAAAGAACCCCTATCTGAAATGTATACTGATAATAAAAGTTGGAGTTTTGGCACCTAACAAAAAATAACCCGCAGTTACTAGAAAAGATCTGTTATCCTAATATAAGGCAATGCAATGTCCTAAACAAAGTTTTTGGCTGTAGCAATACCAGATACCTTTATAGAGCTAGTTCTGTTGTTCGCCCGCGCCCCCCACCCCCTACCCCCGAGACTTTACAAGCGTGTACGATGTCTCCTTTAAAATTCTCCGCCTAACTACCCACAATCAGCACATCTCTGATCTAACTAACTTCTAAGGATCAAATGCAAAAAGTAGAAGCTTTCTCTGTGAAAAAATAGAATAATTTCGCTAAGCTGTTTGCTGAGCTGTTTGCTGAGCTGTTTAGGCAGAGGCACTCCTACTGCTATTAACGCTGACACACACTGATCTATGTAAAACGAGGTCATGTGATTTTCCGAGCCAATCGCAACTATACACATTCCCCAGTCATACGTCGCAACACACATCTCACCTGGTCTATTCTGTAAGCTTGATTTGCTTGTCCGCCAAAATGACAGGAAGCGCCGAAAAAGGCACGATATTAAATAATAATTCACAAATTTTAACCAAAATATCGCCATGATCTAAAAATCCGATCAACGTAAATACCAGTGCCGATTATCAACTATCTGACCGATAATAATCGCTCAACACTATTAATGACAAGTATTATCGCTTAAAGCTCTGTAGCTTTGTGTTTTACAGATTATAAACTTCCTGCACTCATGTTTCTGTGACAGGAATAGCTAGAAATAGTAGAATTGATATTCCAATCACTAATATAGAACCACCCACAGTCTGAAGCTGGCTGTGGCTCTGTGAAACACCATGCGGAGACAACCCCTTTAAGTATACAAGTTTATGACAATACAAACATTTTAGGAGTTTATTTGGAATATTCATATTTATAATTGGAACATATTCCAGTCAAGATTTTCACGGTGTTAGATTTCTGCTTTGTGTGTAAATTTAATTACTAGACGACTTGACAGATGACTTCATTGCATAGTGCCAGATTACAGCATACCAGATTATGGCTTGAAAATAACAGCAATTCCACTAATTTTCTTTGGCAAATTTTAATTTTTCATGTTAATAAAAGTAAGGCCATGTGCATGAGAAATTATAGTAATAGGAGGTGAAGCAATAAGCTGACATTTACTGCAGTTTTGTAATGGGCTGTAGCTTTAGAGCCAATATATAAATGTCAGCATTTTTGAGATTTACATTTTTACCTATCATGGACGTCTAATTTGTATTGGGGCTGCTGCATTACTTACTCCACTACTTATTGAGAAAACCTATGTCTTAATGGCTGCCTGCTGTACTATATAGGGCTATCACAACAACCATCCAAGTCAAGCTAAGGCTTAGACATAAACAACATATGTCTAGGAATAAAACAATACTTCCAACAGATTGTTGTTAAAAATTATTAAATAAACTGAACATCTGCTGATTAGTGAAATGGCGTCTGGACCACGTGGCAGGAGAGATGCAAAAGTGTGAGATCAATCTTATCTTTTATGCCTTTTGCTCAGAAGAAATTAATTAGACGGGGACTTTTTCCCATTGCCAATCAATAGAGACTTGCAGGTGTTAGCCTGATAGAACTCTCGATTAGCTAATTAAATTCTAATAATTTGGGTACTCATTACACTGTTGCCACTGACAACTGATGCTTTCGGCTTGTGGCACAGCAGATTGGATGCCTTTCACACAGCATGGCAGAATCAGGCTTTCTAATTATTAATATTTGCCTTGCTGACTTGTGATTCTCATCGTCTATTCAAATAGGAGAAAAAAGAGGAGGAAAAGGCAGAGTTCATGTTTGTTTTCCTGCAGTGTTAATGAGCTGCACCACCCTGTAATCTTATGAATGCACATTTTAATATTATGTCGACCCCATTTTTTACAATTATTCTTTTATTGAGTCTTAGCTTTATTTCTTCATGCTGCGACTCTACAGGCAATGCATGTATCCGGGCTGTAGTAGTACATGCTTCCATGGATCGTGCACTAGACTTTGGCTGAAGCTCTTTTCCAAAGAGTTTACCGCAATTTACAGCATTTTTGTGCTGTTTCTGTTGGCATTTTAAATGGTGATTTTTGGGTGGTTGTAAACATTGCAGTCCGATGTTCCTTTTAAGTCTATAGCTAATTATTATAAAGTCTAACCACAGCATTTTATGTCATGTTTATGGCACTTCTGAGGTTTATGGTATTTTCTGTTTTTTGTCCTTTTTTATTCATTGCAGCATGCTCTCAGTATGACATTTACCTGGTGTTTTTCCTAAAGGTCTTTTTCTAAAACTTTAAAAACAATCACAGAAAAATGGGACTAAATTTACTCAAAAACACAACCACAAGGCCATACTCAATGGCTGGACTATAGACTGAACCCAGTAGGAGGCAACACAAGCCCCTGTGCTACATGGGAAAGGTAAAACAGGTGCAGATAACTAATGAGCAGAAGCTCCCACACCCATCCACTAGGGGAGCAGCTGAATGATGAAAACTGCACATTAAATAAGTACCAATTCACACTAGTGTATGTGAAAAAACGCCTGAAAAAATGCATGTTTTTTAACATTCCAATATAAAAAAAAACATAATCAAACCCAGTTGTAAAAATGCTATGAAGTGTTTGAAACTTGTGTTTTTTTTTTTTTTTTGCGTGTGGTGGAGGCGGTTATCTAGGAATAGAAAAGTATGGCTGTTTTGTTCTGAAAACAATTCCACTCCAAGGGGTGGAAGGGCGAAAGTTCTCCTGACTCGGTCCCTTCTTATAGCATTGAATTGTATCTGCTTTCCAAAAGAGCAGAGTCAATCGAATATGGCTGTGGTGCTAGAGGGCACAAAGGAGCCCTTCTAGGCACCCTGTGCTGCAGATAGACACCTTCTCTGTGATGTTGGTGACACAACATCATCATTGCAACACCTAGGTCATTGCACAGGAAGTTGGACTAATTAAATAGATTGCAACACATTATGGAACCAAATGTGCACATAAATAAAGAATAAGTGCAATGTAATGAGAATGGGTATATGTATGTATTTATAATGTGGGAAACCAGTTTAAAATTCTAGTGTAGGAGAGAGGGGACACTAACATTTGGATAATTTATAGGAAATTACTGTTATGACAATTTTTGTTCTTACATTCTGCATTAATATATGGTTTAAATGGTATATTATAATTATTTACAGATGTAATTTTCCACTGGAAGCTACATTGCAGGCACTCTTCACAAATAATTTTGTCATGTTAGTAGGGAACCTATTAATAAAAATAATTCAATGCCACCCCTAATGGCAGTGGTCTCTTGAAGCAAAATATTGTCCCTGCCACACTGAAAAATAAGTTCAGCAATGGTTTGAAGAACATGACAAAGAGTTCAAGGTGTTGACTTGGCCTCCTAATCAAGTATCTGTGGAATGTGTTGAACAAACAATACCAATCCATCAAAGCACCTCTGCACCAGAAAGGGCCGTTCATACGGCTTATTTTGGGCACGGATTCCAGCCGTATTGCGCGCCGTACTGCGCTGAAATACGGCTGGAATCCGTCCCAGCCATTACGGTAATCCACAGTTCTCATAGAGAACTGTGGATTCCGTCTCTCCTCCCCGCTCGGCAAATACGCCGGGCGGGGAGAAAGTGACATGCACATTATCGCGGCGGGATACGCGCCATGGATAATGGATGTCTATGGGGCCAGGGAGCCGCGCCCCGCCACACCCCCGCCCCTTATTCAAGCCGTAATTGCGGACGAAATCTGTCCCGCAATTACGGCTTGAATAAGCCGTGTGAACTGGCCTGAACAGAACTTAAAGGGAAGTCGGAAATCCACACAGATTCGGATTTTAAAAGACGTCAAAATCCGACTTTAAAACCATCATCATAGACCTCAGTTGAAAATCCGCTTTGTAGTCCACACAACTCGGATTTTCTGAGGTCGGATTTCAAAACTGCCGTTTTTTCAAAAAACTTAGAACATGCAAGATATTCTGCCGTATTTCACTTGAAAAATTGCAGAAATATTACTATTGAAGTGAAAGGGATGGCATAAAAACGACCAGAAAACCTTGTGCATGTTTTTCGTTGCGGATTTTGTCGTGGATCTGCATCTAAAAACTTAATAGTAATCTATGATGCTAAAGCGATAGAAAAAAAATAATCCAAAAACTTCAACAAAATCCGACAGAAATAAGCAACTAAAAAACGAAAAATCCTTGGGCTCTTGTGTGAAGAGCTTTGTCGTGTGGACATACCCAAAGGATGTGCTGCTAACATCTCTGTGCTTGATACCACAGGAGAGATCTTCTCGATGCCTCCCACACAGCCAGCCAGTATCGCTCTGCTCTGCACTGAAGAGGGACAAAAATCCCGAAACAGCGTTGTCTGCAGATGAGAGATACTAGCGTGGCTAAAATCCTGTTTGCTTTCTCAAGACTCGGTGGGTCAAAAGCAAATTGAGGATTTGTTACATCCAACAGAGGGCGCTGTGGGCGTCTCAGCCCCTTTCCCATAATGCCTTGTGATATGCAGATGCTAAGTAGAGGGCGAAAAGGCAAAACAAACTCTACAAGCCGTTCGTTCGGTGCTCTCCTTAAGGAGAGATCTTCCCCTCCTTGATACCACAGGACACTTTCAGAAATCTTGTGGCGTCCATGCCTCAACGAGATAAATGTGCACAACAGATGATTTTATTATTTTGGCTGTGTAAGTATTTTGCATATATGTACTGTCGTAGTCCCCTAGTTCATACATGTTTGGTCCAGTATTTGTTGTTGCAGATTACAATCATACTATTATGTGTTCGCATAGTGCTTTTTTGATACTTTAATCCCTTCCTATAGACCTAATGTGCATGACCATGTCACATATACGTGTTAAATGAACCAATAAAAAAATCCATGGAAACCCATGGGTCTGTACTGTATACCTTCTATTTAATCAGATTTTTCCCTTTCATTGCATGTCATATATTACAGATGGATTCTTTCCTAGAGGCATAGCTTCTAAGGTAATATGGAGTCACAGGAACTCACTGTACAACATTTCTTTGATGTGTTGTTAGGACATGTTATTTCTGTGTGAAGGCATGGGATTTTTTAGTTGTGACGTGTTTTTTGTGCATCATTGCAATGTATTTTTCATTTGTTTTCATGTTCTTGTCAAATGATGGCTGTTGTTGGTTTCTAGATTTCACGGCAAAAGTCTAAACGCAATACTCCTATTCCTTTTTCAGAACTCAAAGCTGCCCTATATACAGAAGCCATATGTGATGTTTCATGCTATTTCTTATTTACATGATACAAGTTGTGATCACAAGGGGCATTCGACTCTATACCAATATTTTTGCAGGACCCTTGTACATGTTTGATGCCAAGCACACTTGCATTAGATATATGTGTATAACACACTACTGTTGCCATTTTAACCAAGTGCTTGAACAAGCAGATTAGTAAACCAAATGGCTTGTGGGGCTGTTTCTCTTTTATTCGAGTGTGGCTTGCTTCAGCACTGCTTAAAAGGTGAAAGGTTTAGAAGACACAAAGGGGAGCAGACATTGCCTTTGAATTTGGGATTGGGGAGCATTGTTAGAGATAATTTTCCAGCTGTCACTTAGTAATATCGATCTAGCTTAAAGCTGGTTCTTCCCTGCATGGCCACCTATAGTGTCATGGAAATCCTTTTAGCGTACGTATTGCTGGGGAGCAGGAAGGGCAGTGCACTGCAATAGGTTTAAAAACTAGGAAAAGTGTTCGGAGCAGAAGGCACTCCTCCCAATGGCTATACATTTTTCATGGCGAAAGACTAATATTCATTGTTATATTGTATTAAGATGTATATTTAAAGCATCACTCTGGGAATACTTTCTTGCATATCCTATTTCTTAAGGCATAAGATCTAGAAGCTAGTATGAGTAGGTCTGGTAAGTGCTGTTCGCAGGCTGCATGTTTCTAAATAATGTTGTATATAGCTAGAAATTATAATCAATGCGTGCTAGAAAGCAAGCAATGGTGTAGTGAGTGTTGTGCGTAAACAAAATCCTGTGTGATGACATGATGGACTCCCTTGAGCCTTCCCACCATTAGGGTACTATGAGGGAAGGATGTGCACAGATGGAGCGTGCAAGTGCACTGTTGGTCTGATGAGACAAGAGAGCCACAGCTGGCCTGAACAACTGGCCTGGTAACATTTTGGGAAGGTGCATAAGTGCTAGAGTGAATATCTAAAACTTCTATGTCTATAATAGTAGGTCTTCTTGTTCTGCTATTAGAACTTGGAGATGACCATATAACACAGACTTTTGTGTAACTAGGACTAAGGAATGTTATGGAAAATTGCAAAACATGATCATGGTACCAACAGAGCTGGCATTCTCTACAGCCAGAGCATCTGGGCCCCTTACCCACTACCAGTTCTTATCTTGCACCAAATTAATGGGCCCAATTTTTTATAATTTGATCAGGGCCCCTGATAGGAGGTGTGCCAATGCTGCCCTAACTGTGCCCCTGGGTACCACATCTACCTTTCATTTGCCAAAGCCAATTTCTTCTTATGATACATAAACCATTAAATCAACTTTGGGATTCCCTGCATGCTGCTTAAAGAAAATACCAAAATGTGGGTTACAAATTACTCACACACTGATATCATGTGCCCTCCAAACATAAAATATGTCCATTGGCCTCCCAAGTGTGCTGGAGATGTGGTAAACCAGAAGATACCCTCTGAGGCTGCTGACACTTGTTGAGATATTTGTACACCGCACTTCTATAATATCCAAATTCCCAAAACTCTAGTCATGTTTCTTCTGCATCTCTCTGATATATTGATAAAGTTAAAGATATACAGAGGGTAAAGTAGCTCACTGTATCACTCTATAGTAGATCTGATTCCTTTACCTCCTCATGGACTCCATGGATCCCCTTTTAGGACTCCTCAGATTCCGCAATCTTTTAAGTGAGGGTTGTTAACTTAACAACACTACTATCACTGGCAATAATACTCCCTGGCATGGAGCCTGATCCCTTTACCCTTGCCCCACCCTTCCAATTTATAATTTGAAACATTTTGCATCTGCTGTTCCTTTACAGAAGGGTTCTCCACTTTGAGCAATCCTCCCTTGTTAGAACGATCCCTCGATACTAAGCTGATCACAAAGTATGCCTCTGGTGGAGCCCTCAGCAATCACCTGTTATTTGTTGGGAAATTTGGCAGTATGTGTTCGGTTTTCCTGCAGCGCTACCACAGGGGACATGAAGCATTACACAGTGTCCATTCATAACAATAGGTTATCTGCGTAGGTCCTCCAGAATGAGAACCACTCTTTGTAACCGCTTTACACTCTGGAATAGAGATGAGGTTTTGAAATAGAGGATCACCCTGTGACTCAAGTACCATCTTTGCATTGGGCTCAGAGTTTTCATACAATACTACTTTTAGGCCATGTTCACACGGCTTATTTGGGCACGGATTGGCGCCGTACTCCGCGCTGGATTTGCGCTGCAGTACGGCGCCAATCCGTCGGAGTCATTACGGTAATCCACTGCTTTCATAGAGAACAGTGGATTCCGTCGCTCCTCCCCGCTCAGCGAATCCGCCAGGCGGGGAGAAAGTGACATGCACATTATCCAGGCGCAATACGCGCCGTGGATAATGGCAGTCTATGGGCCCGGGGAGCGGCGCCCCCGCCGCGCTCCGGCCCCGCCCCGCCCCTTATTCACGGCGGATTTGTGAGCTCAATACGGCTCACAAATCCGTCGGGAATAAGCCGTGTGAACACGGCCTTAGTTGCCATGTGGTCCCGGATAACTATTGACTTGGTTGCCTCCTACCTTGTATATTTACATTTTGTGTGCTGAAAAACTCAGCTTATACTCGAGTATATACGGTGTCTCCCGGACGCTCCCTTTCACACTTGGCTGCCATCCATTCACCCAGTTTGTAAGTAGTGAATGGTCTTCAGCCAGTTAGGCCATGTGCACATGGCTTAATTGCGGGGCGTAATTACCCCCCGCAATTAGGCCGTGTGGACGGGGGCGGGGCAGGAGCAGGAGCGGGGGGCCGGCACCTCGCCGGCCCATAGACTATACGCCGCTAGTAAATGACATGTCAATTATCTCCCCGCTCGGAGACGTAATCCATAGTTCTCTATGAGAGCTGTGGATTACCGTAATGACTGGGACGTATTTCAGCCCGCAATTCGTGCAGTACGCCGCAAATTACAGGCTGAAATACGTGCCCAAATAATCCGTGTGAACATGGCCTTACAGGTCACAGAGGTCACATGCAAGTGACATTGTGGCCTGTGATTGGCTGCACCTGTCACGTGAACGATGACCGTTCAATGCTTACATCCTATAAGGAGTCCAGTGGGCGGACTGGCAGGTTTCTCAGTATGCACACTCATACAAGGCAGGCTGTTAATCACTGACCACACACTGGACTCCTTAACCAAAAATAAGCAGAAATTTAATTCAGTTAAAAGAGCTACTGAATCTTTCCCCCAGAACTATATATCCGTCTGCTCGGCTCCCCTGCCAAACATACTGTCAGATCGATGCATGTTCCTGTGACATTTTTCCCTTTCAACGTTTTTTTTTTTTAATCTGGGTTTTAAAAAATATTTTCAATAATTTTTTGACTCATTTACCATTTGTTACTTATGTAACTGGGTATTCCTGAAAAACAATTTGAATAAAGATTTTTTTTCATATATAACAATGTATGGTACTAAATAATACTAACACTAAACATTTTGACAACAGTGTTCCACCCAAAATCCAAAAAGGAACTAAAAGTTTTTTAATACTAAAGAGTATGCCCCATTAAACGGGAATAACATCGATAGGGCCCCAACAACCTAAATAAATACAAACAAAAAATATTTTACAAATATTTTAAACTAAACATAATAAATGGGTTTTCATTTTAAAATTCCAACCCCCTTTTTCGTGAATAAACGCAATAAAAACAGCAAATCTTTTTCCCTTAAATTTTTTCCCTCCCGGAGTAGTCACACAAATTTGCAAACTTTGACTACCCACACTCCTACACATCAAACTTTTTATCAAAAAAATTTTTGAAAAGGAAAAAAACAAGAAAATCGCTTTAAGAAACGGGCGGAAAGAAAACATTTTTACAACAGGAGCCTAAAACTGAGACAAAAAGTGCTTCATGTCATTGTTTACCTTAATGTTCCCCCGAAAATTTAGGGAGTTGAGAGGAAAACCCCCCCCCCCCACCCCCAAAAAACTAGAAGGTGTTTTAAAAAGAACCTCCCATCGATCTGCCTGCCCCCACGAGCTTTGCTGCCTTTTTGGTTTCCCAGGCACGCTTCATGATCACAAAAGCAGTGCCACTGCCCAAGAGCTTGAAATGCTTGTGACCACAACGCAGTGTAGCACACAACACAGCACGGGGCGGCGCAGGCCGGAAAAGCCCGCTGTTTCTATTTAACACTCCAGCAGCTGCACTCCCTGCTTCACTGTGTGCTGTGCCTCTGCCAATATTACCTTTCAGCCAGCTAGACATATGTCACCTTTAGACTTTTATGTTTCACATTAGGATACAATAGAGACTAGTGTAGTAAATATACTCATGGAAGCAGCCACAAGTGGATATACTGCCTAAAATCGAACCCAAATTTATCTTTTATTACACAGCGTATTAAAAAAACAAATGAATTAGGCAATGTTCACACGGCGTAATTACGGGGCGTACAGTATGCCTCACAATTACGCCGGGTGCTTTGGGAGTCGCCGGCCCTATAGACTGTCATTACTTGCAGCATGTATTCGCCGCAAGTAAGGGTATGTTCACACGGGCAAATTTTGGCGTGCATTTCGCCATGTATTTGTGCTCTAATACGAGCGAGATGCGCACCGAAATTACGGTAATCCATAGTTCTCATAGAGAACTATGGATTACGCCTCCTCTCCCCGCTCGTACAATACGATCGTATTGTATGCGCATTGAGATAAGTGACATGTCAATTACTTGCGACAAATACGCACCGCGAGTAATGACTGCCAATGGGGCCGGCGGGCCGCCGCCGACCCCCCCACGCCTCGGGAGTACACGCTGATCAGCGCAACTCCCAAATCACCTGGCGTACTTGCAGCCGTACTTTATGCGCCGCAATTACGCCGTGTGAACATAGCCTAATTGACATGTCACTTATCTCCCTGGGCGTACAATACAATCTCTATGAGAACTATGGATTACCGTAATTTCGGCGCGCATCTCGCTCGTATTAGAGCGCAAATACGACGCGAATTGAGTGCCGAAATTTGACCATGTGAACATACCCTAAGTCATAAAGTAAAAAGTATCTGTGTAGGCTGGGCCTTGTTCACACATTTCCAGGAGGATTAACAGAGGAATTAACAAAGGAAAATTTCATCACAAAGTTTGATTTACAGATGCTCCAAATTGTTGTTTTAGGTTATGTCTACACAGCACAGAAATAGCGTCGGATTGTCGCTGATTCCAGTATTTTGGAACCGCCGAGAATCCAACAGTACACTGTGCTGCATAGAGAGCGGTGAAAAACCTGTGCTGCAGTCTATACAGCAGACGTTTTTAACTACCGCATTAAAAATGAGGCTTACGGTTTGCCGTCGGTTTCCCGTACATTCATTTGTATGGGCCGACTGCGGTTTTTGTGCAGATCAGTGACAAAAACCGCGGTCCTGCATAGGACAAAATGCTGTCGGCTTTCCAACGTTTTTTGTCCTATACTGTGTGGACCTAGCCTTATGAGTAATGTAAGGATTTACTATAAGGCTATGTTCACACGGCTTAACTGCGGGATGTAATTACGCCCCGCAATTACGCCCCGCAATTACGCCGTGTGGCCGGGGGCGGGGAAGGGAGCGGGGGGCCGGCACCTCGCCGGCCCATAGACTGTCATTACTAGCGGTGCATATACGCCACTGGTAATTCACATGTCACTTATCTCCCCCCTCGGCGTATTCGCCGAGCAGGGAGAGGAGACATAATCCACAGTTCTCATAGAGAACTATGGATTCCGAATGACTGGGCCGTTTTCAGCCCGTAATTTGCGCACTCCAGCGCGTAATTACGAACCGAATTACGGCCCATTTTAAGCCGTGTGAACATGGCCTAACAGACATGTCAGCAAAGGTCACATCCGCTTTAAATCCAGTGACTCACAAGTGACATCTTCACTGACTGTATATATTTTCTTTCCTTTTCTTCTTCCAGCCCAAACTGCCATCACATTGTAGACTGCCATTACATGACGGCAGAGTTTGTTGCTAAAACATCTTTGGTCCCTTGCTTCTGCAGCCAACCCCAGCGTCTATAGAAGCACCTCTAAATTAAGACCACAGGAAAGACCCCTTTATAAATGTAGACCCCAAAAAAGACCTCTAAATAAATTTAGACTCCAGATGAAATCCCTTCTTCAGACAGAATGATTCAGAACACTATATAAGTAACAAACATTACCACCATAGTATTACAAAACCAGTATACCGAGGTCAATATCACCAACAATATCTCTGTACAAGAAGCAAATAGTACTGCCGCGAAATGCCCAAAATTACCACCACAAAGAGGTAGCTAATATATCTGTACAGCCGCTCTGCAGAACATTCAGGTGAATGTAGTACAAGTAAATCCAATAACTTACAATCCTCTCTGACTGGAATCCTTCGCCCTATCCATCTGGCCAAGACTTTCAGGACGTCTTCCAGCCATAACTCATCTCTGCATAATTTTCAATATAGATCTTTGGCTCCTTGTTTTTTCAGCATCCTTTGTACGTTTCTCCAAGCTACTAACCTCCCCCTCCATGATGCCTTTAACCGGGAATAGTTTCCCATATGGCAATAATAACCCCTTCAATCCTCCACACAGTAATAGTACACACCTTTGTGCCCCACACAGTAGTGGTACCTTACTTATGAACCCACAAAACAGTGTTATTGGTAGTGCCCTCATACAGCAATAGTTCCCTTTCATGCTAACTACATGCTCTACATACATTAATGCCACTTTATGTGCATCCACAAGTAGTCATCTATTGTACCCTCACATAATAATACTTTCTGCACCCTCTCCTCCTTCACTAATAGTGCTCCCTATATACCATTGTAAAAACCTTATACTGAATGTCATTCCCAAGATGAGTGGTAGGGACCCCTTCTGCCTCTGCTGTCCATGGGCCAACGAAGACTTTGTGATGTAACAATGTCACTACGCTGCCTGTGCCAGGCCGCTGATGTCCTTAGCCTGTTGCCAGTCTAAAGCAGCCGTGGTTTAAGAGATTAAGTGACAGGCAGGTAGCCAATGGCTCTCTGCTCCTCCATAATTCTGAACTTTATCAGCATCCGTAAGACAGTTGAACAGTGACATTTGTGCCCGCTTATTGCAGTGGTGCACCCCTAGAATACTAAACAGAGCCATCTCAATTCTGATTACTTATGGTGCTCATTTTTTAGAGAAAACAGGACTGTGTTACTCATAGACATTTCAGTCCATATTTAAAGGGAACCTGTCACTTTCAACATGCTATCCAATCATCAGACAGTGTGTTACAGAGCAGGAGGAGCTGAGCAGAATGATATATAGTTTGTTGGGAAAGATTCAGGAGAACTTGTATTTTACTCACTTAAATTCCTGCTTATTCTGGGTTAAGGAGTCCAGTGGGCGGTGTTCTGATAAGTCTATATATCAGTCTGCTTAGGTCTTCCTGTCTGTGGCATGCTATCAGCAGAATAGAGAGCATATGAAGTTCCCTTAAAGTTTTTATGGTTTATTTTAAAAAATAGAAGCTGAGCTTTTATTGGCAATTATGAGCATCAAAGAAACTTTGTATGGAACATGTATGAAAACTGTCTTGGTCTAAGACTTTCTTTGTTGCCCATAGCAATCAATCAGAGCTCCCTTTTCATTTTTTTAGAGCACTATATGAAATGAAAGGGGCGCTCTGATTGGTTGCTATGGGTAACAAAGAAAGTCTTAGACCAAGACAGTTTTCATACATGTGGCCCGAGGACTTTTTTTCTTCATAGTTTCTATAGACTGTTCCCACCATGGAGACATTATAGAGATGCTTTACAGCAACATGTGACATCATTGAAAGTTAGCTGACAGACCCAGGCAGTGTTCCTCCACTCTGGTCCTCAAGTCGCACCAAAAGTCATTTTTCAGATTTCCTTAGTATTGAAGGGTGATATTGTCGTGCATTTAGGGATACCCTTTAAAAAATGGCCTGTTGGTGGGCCTTGAGGGCTAGAGTTGAGGAATACTGGGTCCAGGTACTGCTTTTTAACCTCTTTTTAAGCTCTGAATCGTTATGCTAGATCTGTGCATGCAATAACTACTACACTCAGTTTATACATTTTTGGGGAAAAAAAGTTTTCATTCTAGCAATTTTTCAAAATTTTTTTCCTACAGAGAAAGGAGGGTCTGTCATTTTTTCGTGGTACACTTAACTGTGAGAAACAGAATCTAAAAAAATCCCCAAAAAACCCCTTGTTTGGTTCTGAAAAAATTAATTGCATTTTATTACAGAGATAAGTATTTGACAAATAGAAACCAGAACTTAATTTTTGGTTCAAAAACCTTTGCTTAAAAATTACAGAGGTCAGCGTTTCCTGTAATCCTTGCCCAAATTTTTTAACACACTGCGAAAGTAATTTGGCCCCTCCCCATCAGACTTCTCCGGGCCACTCCTGGACCTTAAATTTGTTCTTACGGAGCCATATTGCCCTATCTTTTGGTTTGGGGTCTTGTCCGCTTTGCCCTGCTGAAAGATCCACCAGCCCCTCTTCAATGTTCTTTTTTCAGAATGAGGTTATTGACCAAAATCACGTGAAACATGACCCCATCCAACCCCCTTCAATACGGTGCGTTCATCCTGTCTCCTTTGCAGGAAAAAAAACTCAAAGTATGAAATTTCCACCCCCAAGCTTCACGGTTGGGGGGTGTTCTTGGGTTTTACCATCTTCTTCTTCCTCCAAAACGGTAGTAAAGTTGATACCAAAAAGTTCTTTTTGGTTTTATCTGCCCAAATCCCCTTCTCCATGCCTTTTCTGGATCACCCAGTGGCCATTAAATTTTAAATGGGCTGGACAGTGCTGTGTGAGCAAGGGCCCTTTGTGTCCCCTGCGGATTTTAACCCATGCAGTTTAGTAATAACGTAATTTTCGAGATTTTGGTTCCAGCTTATTCAGGCCCTTGCCCGGTCTTCCCTTTGTATTTCTGGCTGATTCCTCCCCCTTTCCAGAATCAGTCTTCCCCCGAGGGGATTTTGCAGGGAGCCCCAGCCCAAAGTAAGTTGACATCATCTTGTATTTCTTCGTTTTCTAATAAATTTTGCCAACATTGTACCTTCTCACCAATCTGCCCCTATTGCCTGCAGCCCTCCAGCCTTGTGCAGGGCTACAATTTTGTCTTCGTCAAGGTTTAAGGGTTGAGGTGTGATTGAGTTGTGGACAGGTTCTTTTATACAGGTAAAAATTGAAAAGAAGCAATTTATGAGTAATAAGTTCTGTGAGGGCCCGAACTCTTGTAGTTTGGTAATGTCAAATATTTTTCATGCAATTAAAAGAAATTTAAATTTTTTAAAAAAAAATTTCAATTTTTTTATAGTCTGTCTCTCACAATAAAAATTACAGAACTTTCCGTTCTTTGTAAGTGGGAAAACTTGCAAAATCGCCAGTGTATCAAATACTTATTTTCCCCACCGTATTTATGGCCTTCTCAGTATGTGTTTTCAACAAAAGAACACTTACTGGACATCACATTTTGACCCCACCATTTATATCTGGCATATTCCTAATGACAATTGACACTGAAATCCAGATGTAGAACAAGATAAATAATCCACATACAATAGATAGATAACAATAAGTGAATGAACATGTGTAGATTGAGGGAATCATTTCCAAAAACTGTTTTTGGGGATTTTTGAGGATTTTTTCACAGCTGGGGGGCAAGTGAAATTTTGGGGTGTCTAACCAAATCTATACAATGGAGAAGAAGACTACTGAAAAGCCTATTAAGATTAATGTGCTTCCTTGTCAATAAGCTGACAGGCCTCAGTTGTGGGTGCATACATCTTGAACTTTCCCATAAGAAATAGGAAGGCCTCTGGCTTCAGGCAGGGGTCATTACATGTTCTTCACTTTCCTATTGTCCATAAGTTTTATGAATGGATTATTCCCTGAAGTCTTGTTTTACCTTAAAGGGTAGTATTCACTTTGTTGCGCCATGGTATATTACCCTTTAGTGGCCAGATAACACTTTTTCCCTGTATCTTAAAGGGAAGTGCATCTTCTCTGTGAATATGATTAAAAGCGGACTTTATTGTGTTTTAAAAAATATTCCTGTACAATGGAAAATATCTAAAGATTAAGATTGATGTTGTGATCTAATATTTAGATAGAGATGACAATCCATACAAGCAATGTAAGCCAAAAAGTCATCTAAAATCACAGAGCAGGATATGGCGACTCTGATTCTGCAAGCCAAAAATTCATATGAAATTACAGAGCAGGGGGAAAGTACCCTTGGTCAATTTTGGCAAAAAGGGCATTTTAATTTTTATTGTCTTTCTATTTAAGAATGAATGAGATAGGGATTTTTAGAGCACATAGATCTTGCCTCGTCTGCTATATGGTGTTCTGGTACAGTATAGAGAATTTGTATAGGGTAAATCCAGAGTGCCTAGAAAATGTAAATCTAATTTATTTGATTAAATCAAAATTTTGAAATTCAGCCTCCAAAACCCCTATTTCGTATTAACATTTTTCAAATGTACCGACAACAATGGGTTTACCATTTCAAAAAAAAAAAAATCTACACTAAAAAAAAGAAACAAAGTAAATAGTAAGCCCATTCTTTCAGATGCATTCATATTGGAGGGCCTTTTCAAAAAGGGGACCCGCACCTC
>JAODAL010064958.1:0-18454 GCA_025379985.1 Phyllomedusa bahiana
TCTCCCTTTTACTGATTTTGAACTGTCCCTCCTTTGATTTTGATTGTTCAATATTTATCCATAGGTTATAATGGTTCACTGTCGCTCCTATTCTGATTGGCAGGCTTCAGCCAACTAATGAGAAGCGCTTACCGAATTTGAATTACTGTATTTCCTGGCAATTTCCAATATCCAAATTCCCGATGTAGCGCCGTTCTAGATTTTTGGAAAGTGATTTTTTTTTTAGTAGGTTTCAGCTCTTTTTCAGAGAATGTTTTACGCCTTTATAAAGGCGATTTTTTTAAATTATACTCCCACGACATTTTAAAATGATTTCTCGCTGTTTTCCAGCCTGTCTCGAATCGGAATAGATGTTCGGCGCAGTCCCGCACTGCGCCTGAGTCCCGCACTGCGCCACACACACTGGCGAGGCGCGGCGGACTTTACATGGTATGTATGAGCGCGCCCGGCGCCGACATAAATCAGGCGCAGATTTCGCCGGAAAACTAGCGGAAACGTGCGCTCCGACGCGGCGAGAATCATACATGTCGCCCTTAATGTCTAGTTATCATCTAAACCGTACTACCTTCTATAATGCTTGCAGATTAGACATATTCTTCAGAAATGGACTCGGTTTAGTAAACCCAAACTACCCACCACTTATTCCAGATTCTTCGCGAATAAGAAAGGTTTTGAGAAAGGTTTATCTACTGTATATAATCTTCTCCTAAGCCAAAATGAGCAAACTAAACCATATTATGCAACTAAATGGGAAGCGGAACTAGGTTGTTCCTTTACCATAAATAGCTGGCTGGCAGCCTTCTCCGCCTCTTCTAAACACCCAAGATGCATTAACCACCTAGAAGTGACGAAGAAACTACACTTAAGGTGGTACCTAACCCCCACTCGACTGGGTTACTTCTCCCAACCAAAGTCAGTACTTTGTTGGAGGGGATGTGGCGTCAATGGAACCCTTCTACATATGTGGTGGAGCTGCCCTTATACTTTTGCTCTCTGGGATCAGGTTGAAGGCCTGGTTTCCAGATTATTCTCTACCAAAATTAAATTCATCCCAGCCCTGGCGCTTCTAGACATGAACCTAGAGGAGATCCCCACCCCTTTTAGAACAGTTTTATACCATTATCTGGTAGCTACCAGATTAACAATAGCTAAACATTGGAAAGCCCCGGTTCTACCTAATATTAAAGAGATCATTCAAAGGGTAAATTTTCAAAACCAATGTGAAACCTCTCTTGTGACCCAACCACATATGATTTCTAAAGGAACACTGGAGAATTTGGACAGATTCTCCATATGCAAGGGAACATAGGGACTGACCGAGAAAATGGATATCCTAGTATATATAAAAAACAAAATAAAAAAAAGGAAGGGGGAGGGATCTGATAATCTTATATGCCTTTAACAACTCATCTTGTCTCTGGATGTTTTGATTGTTCACGAACTGTTTATATTTACTCTCCATAATTTTGTTCTTCAGTTACATGTAATTGATTGTTCTTCTTACTTCTCTAAGTAGAGAAGACGAACCATATTACAGATGTCTCCCCATTGACTATGGCTTGTTGTTTTTGTGTATAAGGTTATCTATCCTTTGTCGAATTGGAATTCCCACATATGTTTATGTTCATATGTATTCATGTATGTCCATGTATGCTCATAAATTCATGATATGAAAATCAATAAAAATACCTATGTTTAAAAAAAAAAGGAAAAGTAGGTGTTCCATGTCCTTCCCCATTCTTCCTCTGAATGTCTTCTGGGGTCCTGACTGCACCTTGCCCACTATGTTCCACTTCTCCACTGACACCTTTCAAGCCTTTGCTGGGCCTGCCTACTGCCCACTGCCCGCTATCTGGACTTTGCATACATCTTCTCTGAAAAGCAGGCTGAGACACTTAAACCATATCGGCCTTATGACTGCCCGCTAGACCTACTGCCTGGTACTACCTCCCTAGGGCAGAGTCTGCCTGCTATATGTCACAAAGACTAAAGCCATGTCGGCCTGCATACAAGAAAACCTCCAGAAGGACATCATCCGCAAGTCCACTCCTCCTGCTGATGCTAGCTTCTTCATTTTCGAGAAGAAAGATGGCTTACTACGTCCTTGTATATATTATCGTGGTCTTAACAAGATAACTGTGAAAAACCGATATCTGTTACCACCGATTTTGTAGCTTTTTGACCGTCTTCATGGGGGCAAGTTCTTCTCGAAGCTCAGCTTGCGGGGGGGGCCTATAATCTGCATTAGAGAGTGTGATGAACGGAAGACCACCTTCAATACACTTGATGGTCATTTTGAGTACTTGGTTATAACTTTGGTTTATGCAATGCACCAGCAGTGTTCCAGGATTTCATAAATTAAATCTTTAGAGACCTCCTTTAAGTTCGTGTCATAGTGTACTTGAACGATATCTGATTTTCTCTCCAGATCTCAGAAAACATCCGCCCATGTTTGCCAGGTCCTGACATGCTTACAAACTCACCAACTCTATGCCAAGCTTGAGAAATTTATCTTCAAGCAATCAAGTCTGCCATGTCTGACAGGGGTCTCCAAATGGACCTTGCCAAACTGTCGTTGATACTGGAGTGGTTGCGACCTTTAGGACTCTGGACCATTCAACACTTTTTGGACTTTGCTAATTATTATTGTCAGTTTATCCCCTCTTTGTCCTCAGTGGTGGCACCTCCAGTGGTCCTTACTAAGAATAATGACAACCCTAAACTATAGCTGCTTGAAGCTGAAGAAGCATTCAACCTTATGAAGTCTACCTTTGCTTAGGTCCCAATTTTGTCTCGTCCTGGCCCTGAGAAGCTATCCTTCATTGAGGTGGATGCATCATCTGTGGGGGCCATAGTGGTTCTTACTAAAAAGTCTTCCAAAGGGAAAAACATCACCTGCGGTTTCTTCTCCAAACAGAAAAAAAACATACTGCGAGTTACTGGCTATCAAATTGGCTTTGGAGGAGTGGCAACATCTTATGGAGGGAGCTCACCATCCAAATACTATCTAAACGGACCATAATAACCTCTTGTATCTGCAGACTATTCAGCGCTTGAATCTATGGCAAGCCCAATGATCTCTCTTTTTCTCCCGATTCAACTTTCTGTTATATTTCAGACCAGGGGACAAAAATATAAAGGTGAATGCTCTCTCCCATGCTTCGGATACAGTAGGCTTCGATCCTGTTCCTCAGCACATTGTTCTTCCAGATTGTCTGATTTCTGCGGCTCCCAGTGACTTCCAATGTGTTCCTCCAGGGAAGACGTATGTATGTCCTGCTTCACACTTAAAAATCTTGAAATGGGGACACTCTTCTTTGCTGGCCAGCCACCCTGGGATCCGAAAAATCGTTCTCTCTTAACTCGTTTTTTTTGGCCTCTTTCAAGATGTCAAAGACTATGTTCTCACCTGTACCACTTGTGCCTACAACAAGATTCCATGCCTTAACCACTTCCTGATGGCTGGTCGTAATTATATGGCTCTTCACTTTTTTCCTTGCTGCCTTCCCAGAGCCATTACTTTTTTATTTTTCCATTTACATAGACATATGAGGGCTTTTATTTTGTGAGACAAGATGCACTTTCTAATGATGTTATTCATATAGCCATTGCATATACTGGGAAACCACGAAAAAGAAATTCTAAGTGAGGCAAAATGTGAAAAAAAACGTACTTGCGCCATGTTTGCAGATGTTTTGTTTTTACAGCGTTCAATCTTCAGGAAAAAATTATGTATTATCTGTATTCTACAGGCTATTATGCATCCGGCAATATCAAACATGTATGGTTTCTGTTCTGTTTTGGCACCGTAAAAAAATTATCTAGTTTCGAAATTTGTGCAGCGCCATTTTCTGTGACCAATAACTTTTTTGTACCAGCACCAACGGGCTTGAGTGAGGCACCATTTTTGGCGGACTGAAGTGTACTTTTTATTGCTACCGGTTTGGAATACATGTGACTTGTTTGATTAAATTTATTCAAATTTTTATGGGATGTGAAACGACCAAAAAAATAAAATTTTGGCATTTGGAATTTTTTTTCTTCTAAGTTATTCAGTGAACAGGAAAAATGATGTTATATTTTAATCGATCTGATTTTTTCAGATGCGACGATACCAAATATGTGTCACTTTTTTATTATTTTATTTTTTTATTTGTAAAATAGCGAAAGGGGGTGATTTGAACTCTTAATACTTTTTAATTTTTTTTACACTTTAAACTTTTTTTTTTTTACTTTAACTTTGAGTCCCTCTAGGGCACCTCACCACTTAGGGGCTTGATCGTTTCTACAACCTAAAGCATCGAATAGACAATACATTAGGGTGTACCAATATGCTGCACAGCACCATTTCTCATTCATTTAGACACCGCGGGATTAAATAATGTGGGATGGCGGCGGTGTCTTCCTATGCCGTAACCACCAAGTGTTAGCTGCAATTACCAGCTAACACCCAGTGGCTGTGTAGAACCTTAGCAGCCCTAGGACATACTCATGTGTCATATGTTGGTAAGGGGTTAAACCAGTCGGTCTCCTTCAACCTTTATCCAGTCCGGATAGACCCTGGACTCACGTCGCCATGGATTACATTACGGACTTACCATCCTCTTTGGGTAATACTGACATCTTGGTGGTGACGGACCGCTTCTCCAAAATGTCTCACTTTGTGTCTTACTGGAGATCTCCCTCAACTTGCCTTCACTTCTCCATATATCTTCGTCTAAAATGACTCCTTTACACATTGTCTATGACCGAGGTGTTCAGTTCGTGTCAAGATTCTGGCGTGCTCTGTGTTACTGTCTGCCAATCCAGTTTGATTTTTCTTCCGCTTACCACCCCCAGCCGAATGGGTGAGTTGAGAGGGTAAATCAGGTGTTGAGGACCTACCTGCATCATTTTGACTCTGCCCTTTATAACAACTGGTCTGATCTCCATCCCTAGGCAAAATTCTCATATAATCTGCTGGTGCTTCTCCCTTCTATATTGCTTATGGGCAATATCCCTGCCCACCCCTCCCTCTGTTCGCCTCATCCGATGTCCCCCCAGTGGATGGCCAAATTCTTGACATCACCATGGCAAGACACATGGCAGGCCCTTCAACTGGCTTCCTCACGTACTAATTCCCAGGCAGACAAGAGACGAAGACCCCTTCCCACCTTTAACCCGGGGAGATATTTGAAAATATATCTGGCAGAAGATTCAACGTCAAGTTGGGTCCAAGATTTCTGGGACCGTTTGAAGTCATCAAGCACCTCAAGCCCAGTGTCTTACAAACTCTGCCTCCAACCATGCACATCCCGAACTCTTTCCACATCTCCCTATTTAAGCCTTTTGTCCTTAATCACTTCTCCTGAAAATTTGTGCCTCAGTCTTCTGTGCTGAATTCTGATGGGATTTTTTCTGATGGGATTTTCGAGGTGAAAGAGGTCCTTGCCAAAAAGATGGTGACGGGGACATGATACTTTCTGATTGATTGGAAGACCGTTCTTGGGAGCCAGAAGTCAATCTTTCTCCTGACCTCCTCCATAAATTCCGTTGGGGTACTGTCACAGCTTCCAGCCGCGGTCGCGCACACTCTGCTCCGTTCCCCACGCCTCGTTACTTACCTAGCCCTGCTTCTGCTTCCCTGCCCCACTCTGCTGATTTCCAGCGCGCCTGTACCAGATCCCTAGGGCTCACGCATGGCAGTTCTGCAAGATTTTAAAGGCTCAGTTTGAAGGTAATTGGCTAATTGCCGGGCGCTGACCCTATATTTAGCTGACTTCTCCTTCATTCTCTGCCAATATAATGGTGTCTTTTTGTGTGTTCTAGAGAGCGTTGGAGTGAGTTTTGCCTTATTATGTAATGGACCTTCTTGCCTTCGTTTCCTGACTAAGGTGCCTGCCTCCTGCCTTGACATTCCTGCCTGTCGTCGACTTCGCCTCTGCCTGCCGATTCTATACCACGCTGCAACCCGGCTGCTTCCACAAGCAAGTCATGTCAGGGGTAGCAGTCAGCAAGTCCAACCTGCCTTACCACTGCTTAGAGTCCGTCCCTTGCATGGCTTATACAACCGCTTGCGGAGGTCCTGAGAATCCACCTCCAGTTGTGACATTTATAACACCATTGCAGTTTAAAGCAATCAGATAAACAAAGAGCAGACGTAGAGCTTCTGCCGCCCGGAGCGATCCC
This sequence comes from Phyllomedusa bahiana, assembly GCA_025379985.1. Taxonomy (NCBI): domain Eukaryota; kingdom Metazoa; phylum Chordata; class Amphibia; order Anura; family Hylidae; genus Phyllomedusa; species Phyllomedusa bahiana. Next base: position 6,169 of record JAODAL010064958.1, read on the forward strand.
TGAGTTTGCCACCTCTCTTAGTTTATATGTTTTTTGGCACCTACAGTGCCTTATTTATGAGACTGGCTGGTGTGTCAAGCATGCTGGTACTTGCAGTTTCACAGCAGGTGCTGTGGAACTGCAAGTACCAGCATACCACACTTGAAAAATATCTAGCATGGTATCCTTGTACTTGCAGTTCCACAGCTACTTCTGAGGAACTACAAGTACAGAATTCCTGCCACAAAATATAATATTTATATATATATATATATATATTATAATATAATATATTATATATTCAACATTACACAGTGTGCCTGTTTGTCTGTCGGTACAAGCTGTGGTGGCACCACTCCACCGGGGCTGTATTTACAAACTTAGTGAGCTCTGAGCCTGCATAGTAATGGGCTGCCTACTTGGAATGATCACTGCCCAATGATGTGTCCCGGGCCGGCAGGAGGGCAAGAGCAACACATAATGCCTGCTGTCTCTGGGACTCGGAGCAGTGCACTGTTGTGCACTGCTAGGGCATGTCTGTTTTCCTCTCTCCATCACTGAAGTGCTGCGCAGGATGTGCACTAGAAGATATGCCATGAGAGCCATGACTGCTACCAATAAACTATGCCAACAGTAAGAGGTGGTCAATAGCTTCTCTACACTAGCAGTAGATAAAATCTTCTTTATCTCCTGAACACTGCAAAATAAGAACAGTCATGTATATAGTAATAATCTTCATTTACCTTTCCCTACAGGTTAAAAGCCAATCATTGTGGTGAGAAAACCCCTTTACATACATGTCAACTGTCAGTAAGGGGTTAAATAATATTAATAATGATAACACTTAAAATAATGACTTTTAACATTGCAATGTATTTTTATCTTATCACAGGAAGCAATTCTATACTTGGCTGCGCAAATGAAAAATACTGTACCGCATATACAACAAATTATACACAGGGCCTCTGTCAGAATGCATCAACCTCGGCAACAAGTCCTCCTTCTACAATAACCTCAGCTACAATCAACTCTTCTTCTACAATAATAACGACCATCCATTCTACTAAGAGTCCTCTTTCCAGTAGCGCTGACCCTGCTGTGGCTTCTCAGAGCCTCTTGTTTCTGTTGGGATTATTCTCTCTGTATGCATCAGATAGATTTGTCAATTTCTATATGTAAAAATATAATGTAATAATAATTAAGCCAATAACTTTATCATCTCACTCGGGGGATCAGTGCAAATCTTTAAAAGAAAATGATTGAAAATGTCTTCTTAATCTAAGGTTAAATAAAGGGAAAGTGTCACCTAACATCTATAGTAAGATTCCTTCAATCAATTATTAATAAAATCCAATCTAATTATTACATATTCCGTATTTCTGGATGGTCATTGAAAAATGTAGAAAATGGAAAGCTTCTAGGAATGTGAATAGACATGGGCGAATTTCTCAAAAATTCGATTCGCCGAGTTCGCCGAATTTTTCGGCAAAATTCGCTGCAACCCGAATTAAGTCGCAGGGAATTGCGTTAAAGAACAGCTATTTCTGGGCTGCAGAGATCCTGTAGGGTGTTGCAGAACGTTTTACCTTGCTCAAATATGCATAGGGAGCATGGTTTGGTCTTCATACAATGTTGTGTTTTAGTATGACACGCAGATGACTGACACCGCTCTTAGAATCGCTTCACTCTTCAATTCTCTGGGCACTTACAGGGGCAAAACTGACCAAATAACTGAAGTGGGAACGCAGCCTGACAAAGTCATGTCAGCGCCAGAACCGAGCTGAGGGCTAAGATCCTACAATAGCATCAAAGAACAAAATAGTAGGTCCCTGGAGCCGGCACAGGTCGCAGCACAGTAAGGGGACGTCACAGCAGAGGTCACTCCACGAGGCCAGAGCTTTACACTGTCACCAGATGATTCCACGGAATATGACAGAACCTGTTCTGTTAAACACTGATACATGTAGAGGCCCCCCGAAAGAGTGGAGAGGGTGTCGGCAGTAATTTTAACGTCTCTGATCATTTTGCCCTTCCTTTCATCCGTCAATGTCCGCTTTCAGAAAAGAAAAAAGGAGAAAAGGGGGCACACAATCGTGAAATATGTTAAAACAATATAAGGGGTGGGAGTAGAAAATTCACTCACCGAGTAGGGTTGTGCATATTTTAGAGGCACAACGCTCATAGGCACCTACAGGGCTTTTTTGCACCGTAGCCCTTTAACACGGCAGCCGCGGTTCCTTCAGTGGCGGAGTTCCTCTGAAACGGATACAACTATAGACAAAATTCCGGATCCCGGCGCACGTGGAATCAAGGACGGCAAAGGTTTTGGCGAAGGAAAACTGTTTCTTGTCTAAAAAAGCAAAGGGTTTATCCTTCGCTTGATTAAAACAAACTTAAAAGCCTAACGCATTTCACACCTTCTTTCACAGGCGCTTCATCAGAGGCAGTATGATATCTTAAAAAATGTCTCAGTTTTTATGCAATCAATTCAAGGAACAATGGAGTTCGATTGGCAGGAAGAACTGTCAATCAAGTTACATCAAACATAGTGGAAACACAATTAAAAGGGACAGGCTGCTGATTTGCAAGGTATTTAAATCTAACATTATTCATATATCAACAACCCGAACATACATTTAAGATCCAAGGCAAAGTTTCCTAATTCAAAATATCAAATATCTTGTATTAATATATTTTTTTTATAAAAAAACGTATTTTTGGCATACATCCATGTATATTTGACATGTATTTAAAAGAGAAAATAATTACTAAAATGTTTTAATTTTGTCAACTTTGATCTATATAGGATTTACCTTCAATAAAGTGTTTAGGTGCCTAATAAAGTGTCTGTTACTGTTGATTTGCAGGATATTTAAATCTGACATGTGAACAATAAGTGCGTACAAGACCCAGAACAAATTTTCAAGTTCAAACATGTTGTGATAATATATTTCTTACAAAACGTATTTTAGGCATACATTATGAGTTGGTGTATATTTAGCATATGTAAAAAAAAAAAAAAAAAAAAAGACTGTTATCAGCTTTAATCTATATGTGATTTACATTAAATGAAGTGCTAGAGTGCCTAATGGAGTGTCTGTTTATTTGTGTTAATAGACTTTCTATATATTAATGAGGTTTTATCACAATATATTATTGATAGAAATCCTGATTCTTCTAATGAATTTCTTTGTATGGATATTCTAATGCGTATTTTGCTCGAATTTCCCTTCCGTGCTTATAAAAATACGATAAAAATGAGTCGTTTTATACTTGGATTTCCCTTTTAAAGGGAACTATTCAAATGTAATAAAGGAAAAAGGACGTATTACGCCCGTATTTCCCTATTGAGAGAGCCTATTCGGCATACCCCTCATAGTAATGTCCCTCTAGTATGTATAATTAAAAAATAAAACAATAAAAATTAGCGTATCAGTTCAGATGCCTCATTTAAACCCCGAGGATACAATGTTTGCAATCTATATATCCAGAACTTTTCTCTCTTTTTCAGGGTTTGAAATCTGTTAGGCTGACCCTAGTTTTAAAAATCACACCGGTGGATTTTATATCAGAGGGTCAGCCTCTGATATAAAGACAAAGGAAGACGAAGAAGATGACCCAGACACACCATGGCTGTATGCAGTGGACATGGAGGCAGGGAGTCCCTCTGAGTCACTTGCGCAGATGGCCCGCTGCATGCTAATTTCCTGGCTAGTGATAGCTGAATTGTCACCATCCGGCAGAGGGATGACTTCTGGCTCTCCACCCTCTTGGACCATCGTTACCGATCCCAAATGGGGGCATTTTTTCACCTGCCGAAACGGAGGACAAACTCAAGTACTATAGAGTCATCCTATGTAACCAGTTGGCCGCTCCCTATCTGCGCCATTGTCCATCCTCTAGCAGGTCTGACCGGGTGGTTCATCAGCACTCATGTACCACTGCCATGGCTGCTGTGGAGGGATGGGGGGTTAGGAGCAGTACCAGCTCCATCAGCAGCAACCTGAGTCTGGAGTTGTTTAAGAGAAGCTTTCTTCACCTCCTAGTGATTTAGGTACCCACCAGCAGCAGAACCTGGAGCAGACCCTGAATCCTGGATTCTTTTGGCTACCTTCCTCAGCTATTATTCTGATGCTGGCACCCACCTGATGCCCCACATCGGCTGCCAGTGGTTCCTTCTACCACCCACCATCTTTACCAGGGACTTGTATTGACACCCGCCTCCCCACTCTTCACTGGGCTATTATGTAGACTTCTGATGCTGCTGCCATCTCACCACTCAGGTCTCCTCATTCTGCTGTCATCTCCAGGCTATGTCACCATGTCACTCTCTGGCATGATGTTGCTCTGTTACTGCCACCTTCTCATTATGTCACCTAACTGCCACCACCTCAAAATTATGACATTGTGCAACTCTCCGGCCTGATGTTTCTGCTGTTGCTGCCGCCACCTCCCCACTGTGTACTTGTGCCAGCCTGTGGCCTAATCATGCTGCTGCCACCTCCACAATCTGTCAGTTGCCACTCTGAGGCCTACTCATGCTGTTGACAACTGACTACTCTCTCAGTCGACCACCCTGTGGTTTCCGAATGCTGTTTCCACCCTCCACCACTCTATGATGTTGCCACTATGTTTGATTTTCCCCTTCTTTTAATCTGTCACAAGGAATGAAAAGGACAAACAAGACCGTGGCATACAGGCTAGTATGACACGGTCCTTTGTTTGCATCAGGATTGTCATATGAGTAGGTAGCCAAAAGCAGGAGTGGATACAAAACACAGAACACATGCAAATATTCCATTTACTTATTTTTGGGATCAACTCCTGTTTCTTTTTGGCTTTAGCAATGATGGATTATTGACCAATTGAAAGCGGACACTGAAGGATCAAAGGAATGGCAAAATGATTATTGACGTCAATGCAAAATTACTGATGACACCCTCTTCACTCTTTTGGGAGGGGCTCTACATGTATCAGCATTTAACAGAATCACCACAATAATTGAAAAAATTTACTGCTTACCACATATAGCAATATCCCAAGAGACTGGAGTGGCAGGATTTGAGATGTATGTAGGGGTGAAATAAACAAACACTGGATTTGACACAGAATTCTCCACAAAAAGTGAATAAATTACCTCTTGGCCACAGATTAACATACCCCCACCGGTCTGAAGTTTATGGATTTCAGGCGTGTATGTGGCAGAAATACACACTCTGTATTTGACTCCAAATTACCCCACAATCAAGAGGTTAAATTAACCCTTGGGTATGAAATACCATATAGAACAACCAGATGTAATTTAGGTGTATAGAGGACAATAAAGTAAAGACACCCTGTATTTTACTCCAAATTACCGCACAATCAAGAGGTTAAATTACGCCTTGTGTATGAAATATCGTACAGCAAAACCAGATGTAAATTAGGCGTATATGGGACCAAAAATAGAGACACCCTGTACTATGGGACAAAATAAAAAAGACACCTTATATTTTAGTGCAAATTAACCCGCAATCAAGGGGTTAAATTAAGACTTGGGTATTAAATATCCTACAGAACAACCAGATGTAACTGAGGCATATATGGGACAGAAGTACACCCACCCTGGACTTTAGGGAGAATACCCCACAAACTACAAGAAAATAATAATGCTGGTTAAATAACAAGTGTGCAAATGACACACACTTGTAATGGTCTTTCCCCCCAGTCGCTGATAAAACAAGTGTGTTTTATAATATGTTCAAAATAGTGCAGCAGCAGCAGATAGATGCTTATGCCAGGACAGACAGTGAGAAGTGTGAGGATTTAAGATGGCATCCGTATTTATAGGGCTGTGACGTCGCTGATTGGCACCATGACTGCACATGTCATGGAGGGTGTTCCCTTCTTCCTCCCAGAGTTCTCTGCCCCATATAACACCATGTGCTCCCGGCCATTTTACCAATAAAAAAGATGCTTCGTTCCCGCGAATCACCCTAAACTTCGACTTTGTGCAGAACCGAAGTTTTCCTGAAATTCTAAACAAATCCACTTCGTTAGAATCGATTCACCCATCTCTAGACATAATCAGTTTTTGGATGTCAATCATTTTTAAAATGTACATTTTATTTAATTATTTTATTTGTAAAATGGCAAAAGAGGGAGGGGGAGTTCAGAAGTTTTAATTTTTTTTTCTTTGGCTCTGGTCTTTGGCAGGGTGCAATAGTAGTAAAAAGATGACAGCCATCGAAGCCTTGACTAGGACCCCAGCTACCATAACAACCGGTCAACACCCAGCGATCTTGTTGTGGTGGGGAGGTAGAGATGAGGGTGACAGAGCAAAGGAGCTCTTAGATGCTCTGCATGTGTTTATTGCTACATCTAAGGGTTCAATGTCCAGGAGCTACAAGTCCTTCTACTACATCAACCTCAGCTACACGCTCTTCTACTACAATAACCTTAGCTACAAACCCTTCCTCTATAATAACCTCAGCTACAAGCCCACCTTCTACAATAACCTCAGCTATAAGCCCTTCTTCTACAACAACCTCAGCTACAAACCCTTCCTCTATAATAACCTCAGCTACAAGCCCTTCCTCTACAATAACCTCAGCAACAAGCTCTTCTACAATAACCTCAGCTACAAGCGCTTCTTCTACAATAACCTCAACTACAAACCCTTCTACTACTATAACCTCAGCTATAATCAACTCTTCTTTTACAACAACAACGACCATCCGTTCTACCAAGCGTCCCACTCGTCCTTTCAGTAGTGCTGACCCTGCCGTGGATTCTCAGAGCCTCTTGTTTCTGATGGTATTATTCTTTGTATATTCATCAGTGCAAATCTTTAAGAAGGAAAATGCTAAAAAATGTCTTCTTATTCTAAGGTTAGATAAAGGGAAAGCGTCACCCAACATCTGTAGTAAAATTCCTATAGCCGCTTAAACCCCAGGCCTGAAAAGGCCTTAACCCCTTAACGACCTTGGACATATGCATACGTCCAGGTCAATTGGTGGTTCACGCACCTGGACGTATGCATACGTCCTGAGAATCGCGCGAACTCTAAAACAGAGTTCGCACGATTGCTGCAGTATGTCAGCCCCGGTATGTCACTTTGAGGGGGGGTTGATTAACACCTTAGTTATCGCGATGTAGTCGTCGCGATAACTAAGCGAGACACAGAAGGAGTGAGCTCCTTCTGAGTCTCTGTCGGTGCCTACAGCCGAACGATCGTGCGGCTGCTCTCACCTAAGTGACAGCCCGGAAGGTATAAAATATCTTCCGGGCTGTCTGTGACGTCACCATGCCCGGCTGTGCCCTGTGGGCATAGCCCAGCATCGTGACTGACTGTTGCTATAGAAACCAGTACACAGCAATAAGCTGTGTATTGATTTCTATTGAATGAATAATCTGAATATCACTCATTCAAATCCTATGGAGAAAATGTAAAAAAAATGTGAAAAAGTGAAAAAAGTGAAAAACCAGTAAAACACAAACACGAAAAATAAAATTAAAACACATACACCGCCCTTTTCCCCTTTACAAGCGGCAATCGCCCTAACAAAGATAAAAAATAATGTACACATATTTGGTATCGCCGCGTGCATAATGACCCACCCTATAAATATGTGACATAAATTAACCCGCACTGTGAACGCCGTAAAAATAAATGTTTTTATTGTATAAAAGCAGTAAAACATAACAAAAATATACAAATTGAGTATCGCTGTAATCGTATCGACCTGTTGAGTAAAGATAGCATGTCATTTTTACTTCAAATGTAAAGTGAAAACCCATGTAACAGTCACTGACTTAGAACGCATTTATTTATCTTCAAATAACATAGCCTAAGTAACGCATCTTCATTGTTTGCATACGTACAAAAATAGCATGATAGCTAAAAAAGAACAAGAAATACCTTGGGCGACATGTATGAATCCCGCCGGGTCAGGGCGCACCTTTCCGCCAGTTTCCCGGCGGAATCTGCGGCTGATGTATGTTGGGGCCGGGGCGCGCTCATACATAGCATGTAAAGTCCGCCGCGCCTCGCCAGTGTGTTAGGCGCAGTGCGGCGCTGCACCGGAGATTCGCCGTCCGAGGAGGTGTGCTCATACATGCGGGGAAAAGTTCGCCGCGCCTCGCCAGTGTGTTAGGCGCAGTGCGGGACCGAGGCGCAGTGCGGCGCTGCGCCGGAGATTCGCCGTCCGAGGAGGTGCGCTCATACATGCGGGGAAAAGTTCCCTGCGCCTCGCCAGTGTGTGTGGGGCACAGTGCGGGGACATGGGCGCAGTGCGGGACTTAGGCGCTGTGCGGGACTGCGCCGAAAATCTGTTCCGATGCGAAACAGGCTGGAAAACAGCGAGAAATCATTCCACATGTCGGTGCGGAGTATGAATCAAAAATCGCCTTTATAAAGGCGTTCCACATTCTCAGGAAAAGAGCTGAAACCTAAAAAATAAAAAATACATAAAACAAAATCACTTTCCAATATCCTAATTCAAGAATTAGGATATTGGAAATTGCCGGGAAATACAGTAATTCAAATTCTGAAAGCTATTCTCATTGGTCGGCATAAACCGGCCAATCAGAATAGGAGCGACAAAGACCCATTAAAACCTATGGAGAACTATTGACCAATCAGAATAGGAGCGACAAAGACCCATTATATCCTATGGAGGAGTTTGGACCAATCAAAATCAAAGGCGGGACAGTTCAAAATACAGTAAAAAGACAAAAAAGAGCTGATTGGCTGAGCTAGCGGGGGCTTGGCTATCCCAGCAAATCAGAGCGCGAGCTACTTCTCCCATTATAGTCTATGGAGAGATGGGCGCTCTGAAATCTTGGCGCTCAGCGCCGTGCGGCATGAAGTATTAATAAAAAAAATATTTTTATTAAATGTAAAACATTATCAGATAAAGAGCCGAACCCTTCGTTACAAATAAAGCAGTTAAAAACCCGAACAACGCGTTTGTCGCCGAGACCGGCGCTACATAGGGAATTGCAATAGAGAGAATTGCCGGGAAATACAGTAATTCAGATTGTGTAAGCTATTCTAATTGGTCGGCAGAAGCCAGCCAATAAGAATAGGAGCGACAATGACCCATTATATCCTATGCAGAAGTTTGGACCAATCAGAATAGGAGCGACAGTGGCCCATTCTAACCTATAAAGGAGTATTAACCAATCAGAAAGGGAGCGACAAAGTCCCATTATATCCTATGGAGAAGTTTGGACCAATCAAAATCAAAGGCGGGACAGTTCAAAATACAGTAAAAATACAGAAAAGAGCTGATTGGCTGAGCTAGCGGGGGCTTGGCTATCTCGGCCAATCAGAGCGCGAGCTACTTCTCCCATTGTAGTCTAAGGAGAGACGGGCGCTCTGAAATCTCGGCGCCTCTGCCGGAGCATTTAGACCAAAATAAACCCGGTCTGCTTGTCGGAGCTGACGAGCGCTGCAATGCGCCTCGCTTTGCCGACTCGCCACCGTACATGCCTCGGAGTTTTCGAGCGCGGCGCGTCCCGGAACGCCTACCCCGCGCCCACACCGCGCCCACTGCCCGCCCATTCATGCGGGGCGCAGCTGAAAGTGGCGAACGCTGCGCCTAACACCGCATCCCCGCGCCCGACAGCGGGATTCGGGACGGGAGGCGCAGGATACGCCAAAAAACAGGCGGAAATCCCGATAATACATGTCGCCCCTTGAGTTAATATCCCAAGTTTGGGTAGTAGAGCAGTGACACAGACAACCGATACCTGCACAGACGCTGCGATGTTTTGAGGCTCCCTGTCCTCTTTGTCAAGCATGTGCTGGTGTGTTTCCGCTTCCTTTATATATCTATGGGATTTTAACCCTTTGTTAACATAACACAAATGATTAAACATACAACAATGCATATATTTATATTTATAAAAACACTTTAAATCTCCCAAAGTTCCTAATGAAGAAGCGAATTTTAGAGTCTAAGGTAACAATTAGAGATGGGCGAATTTCTCAAAAATTCAATTCGGTGACTTCGCTGAGTTTCCCGCCAAAAATAAATTTGGTCCGAATTACTTCGGGACGAATCACATTAAAAAACAGCTATTTCCAGGCTGCACAGAGCCTGTAGGGTGCTGTAGAACGTTGTGCTATGCTTAAATATGCAGAGGGAGCTTGGTTTGGTCTTCATACAATGTTGTGTTTTAGTATGACACGCAGATGACTGGCGCCGCTCTTAGATTCACTTCACTCTAAAATTCCCTGGGTACTTAAGAAGGCAAAACTGACCAAAAAACTGAAGGGGGAAGGTAGCCTGATAAAGTCATGGCAGCGACAGCTGGAAACAAACAAGCTGAGGGCTCAGGTGACAACATCAGTGACAGAGTGTGGAGGTGACGGCGGCAGCCAAATAAGCATGAGGTCAGAGAGTGGCACACTGACATTCAGGAGGTGGCAAAAACAGGAGTAGGCCAAAGAGTGGCACAGTGACACAGTGTGGAGTTGACGGCATCAACAGCAGCAGCAGCATGAGGTCAGATAGTGGCACAATGCCATTCTAGAGGTGGCAAAAACAGGAGTAGGCCACAGAGTGGCACAATGACAAAGTGTGTAGGTCATGGCAGCAGCCACAGCAGCAGCATGAGGTCAGAGAGTGGCACAATGACAGAGTGTGTAGGTCACGGCAGCAGACACAGCAGCAGCATGAGGTCAGACAGTGGCACAATGACACAGTGTGTAGGTCACGGCAGCAGCAACATAAGGTCAGACAGTGTCACAATGACATTCTGGAGGTGGCAAAACAGTAGTAGGCCACAGAGTGGCACAATGACAGAGAGTGGAGGTGACAGTGGTAGCAGCATGAGGTCAGACAGTGGCACAATGACATTCTAGAGGTGGCAAAAATTGGAGTATGCCACAGAGTGGCACAATGACAGAGAGTGGAGGTGACGGCGGCATCAGCATGAGGTCAGACAGTGGCACAATGACATTCTGGAGGTGGCAAAACAGTAGTAGGCCACAGAGTGGCACAATGACATAGAGTGGAGGTCACAGCAGCAGCAGCATGAGGTCAGAGAGTGGCACAATGACACAGTGTGGAGGGCACGGCAGCAGCAGCATGAGTTCAGGCAGTGGCACAATGACATTCTGGAGGTGGCAAAAACAGGAGCAGGCCACAGAGTTGCACAATGACAGAGTGTGGAGGTGACGGCGGCAGCAACATGAGGTCAGAGACTGGCACAATGACAGGGTGTGGAGGTGATGGCGGCAGCCAAATCAGCATGAGGTCAGAGAATGGCACAATGACATTCTGGAGGTGGCAAAAACAGTAGTAGGCCACAGAGTGGCACAATGACAGAGAGGGGAGGTGACGGCAGCAGCAGCATGAGGTCAGACAGTGGCACAATCACATTCTGGAGGTGGAAAAACAGTAGTAGGTCACAGAGTGGCACAACGACAGAGAGTGGAGGTGAAGGCGGCAGCACCATGAGGTCAGAGAGTGGCACAATGACATTCTGGAGGTGGCAAAAAATGGAGTAGGCCACAGAGTGGCACAATGACAGAGAGTGGAGGTGACGGTGGCAGGAGCAACAGCATGAGGTCAGAGAGTGGCACAATGACACAGTGTGGATGGCACGGCACCAGCAACAGCAGCAGCAGCATGAGGTCATAAAGTGGCACAATGACAGAGTGTGGAGGTGGGTGGCAATACCAGTCCCTGGTAAAGATTTCGGTAGGCTGATGGAGAAACTGTCAGCAGATGTGTGGCATCAGGCGGGTGGCGGCATCAGAATAGTGGCTGAGGCAGGTATTTTGAACCCAGACTCATTTCTCACAGTTTGGGTGAGGCGTCATGGCTGATGTAGTCTGACGCCTAAGGCATTGGTGTGTGGAAATCTTGGCCGATCCACGCCTGATTCATCTTGACAAAGGTCAGTCGTTCCACATTTCCCGTGGACAAGCGGGTTCTCCTTGGGGTAACGATGACACCCGCCGCAATGAACACCCGCTCTGATGCCACACTACTGGCTGGGCAGGACAGCTTCTCCACTGCAAACTCGGCAAGTTGCGGCCACACATCCAGTTTGGCTGCCCAGTAGTCCAGCGGATCTTCTAACTGGGGTGGCATAATGCTGTCCAAGTAGGCCACCACCTGTTGGTTCAGGATCTGCTCCAGGTCCTGCTGCTGCTGCGACTGCCCTCCTCACTAGGCAGGTGAAGGAAGCTGCTTATCAGTGACTCCAGACTTAGGTTGCTGCTGATGGAGCTGGTAATGCTCCTACCCCTCCACATCCCCCAGCAGCCGCGGCAGAGTACTGAGCGCTAAGAACCCCCCGTCAACCCCAG
>JAODAL010064959.1:0-18454 GCA_025379985.1 Phyllomedusa bahiana
GGGACCGGGCCACAGTGGGGTTATTCTGGGCCCCAGTGGGTTGATTCCTGGGGCCACCAGTGGAGTTAATACTTGCGGCCAATCCTATAGCGACTATACGTGTACTGCTTCTCTTTCTTTGTCTGTCTCCATGCAGAGCAGCCCCAGGCCCGCCATGCTCAGGGTCCCACCAAGCCTAGGAGCCCACCATGCCCAATAGCCCCCCATGGGATTCCCCTGCTCCCCTATGGGCCACTCTGATCCTGATTGTACATGAATGCAGTGACGGCTCCTGATCACCTTGTTCCTGGAGCTGCAGACCGGCGAATCTTTTGCTGAACGCCATGTGTGACCTACAAGAAAGAGAAATAACAACATTACATGGGAAATGTCACCCAAAATTGTATTTAATTTCCCCCCAAATGACCCAGAAGTCGCTGTCTCTAGGCAGGAACCATACCCAGATTTCTGCAGACTCACGAACCAGCATTGTTATAATGACTGCAGATGAATAGGCCGCTCAGGATCTGCGGCAAGCTGGGTGACAACCTCACCATAATGGTGGCCGTGGGGGTGGTCAGCCCCCCACCTGGTATACAGAAGACCCTCGGGGGTGGGGGTCAAACTCGTTTTCACCAAGGGCCACAGCAGTACTATGGTTGTTCACAGGGTGGTTGGGTACAGCTGTGCCACCGCCTGTGAGGCGCTGAATAGAGCGATGTGGAGGCGTGCGCCAGAGCCCCGAATCCAAGATGGCGGCCACTCCCGGTGCCAACGCTGCTGCATCCTCCAGGGAAAGGGCAGAGCTGGGCCTTATGTGTCCACAGTCCAGACCTTCTCCATCACTGCTCATTGTGTCTAAGCTCTCGGGGCCACATAAAGTGAGTTGGGGGGAGGGGGGGGGGTGCGGTTTTTAAATTTTCAAATGTGGCGGGGAAGGGGGAAAACTGGATAATGAGGCGGTGGCAGCTTAGATACACCCTGCACCGGATAATGAGGCGGTGGCAGCTTAGATATACCCTGCACCGGATAATGAGGCGGTGGCAGCTTAGATACACCCTGCATCGGATAATGAGGTGGTGGCAGCTTAGATACACTCTGCACCGGGAAAATTTGGGGGGGCGGTGGCATTTATTTTCCCCCTGCACCGGGATAATGAGGCGGTGGACTTAGATACACCCGCACGGATAAGAGGGGGGTGGCAGCTTAGAACACCCTGCCCCGGATAAGGGTGGTGGCGCTTAGATACCCCCTCACCGGATAATGGGGCTTGGCAGCTTTAGATACACCCGCGCCGGTAATAGGCTTTGGCCTTAAAACCCCCTGCACCGGATAAGAGGGGGGCAGCTTGTCACCCTGCACCGGATAATGGCGGTGGCGCTGATACACCCACGGAAATTAGGCGGGGGGCAGTTTTGATACACCCTGCACCGGATAATAAGGCGGTGGTGGCAGCTTAGATACACCCTGCACCAGATAATAAGGCGGTAGTGGCAGCTTAGATACACCCTGCACCGGATAATGAGGTGGTGGCAACTTAAATACACCCCGCATCAGATAAAGAGGCTGTGGCAGCTTAGATACACCCTGCACCAGCGTCCATAGGGTAAACATGGGGGAGAGTTACCAGGACTAGGGCGTGGGAGAAAGGACGCTGTTGCCCGTAGCAACCAATCAGCTTCCAGGTGTAATCTCTTACAGGTCTTCTGTAGTATGAGAGCAGGAAGCTGATTGGTTGCTATGGGAACCGGCTCCACTTCCTCTGCTCTAGTTGTGGTGATGCTGCCCCTATGCTTACAGTACAAACATACCATATCTCTCATCTGTCCTATCATGAGATCTAGAACACTCCGGAAGCTTCTGCTTTACGGGCTGCGGCCTTCATATCTGTCACTGCTGCCTCTGTAACCGCCATGAGTCATAACCTCGCTTATAAAATCCGACTAACTTTTATAAGATTGCCCAGGACAGCAAGACACGGCTACTATAATCTCCAGGACAGTGGGTAGCTGCTGTATCTAAGCCTATCCGATGGTGCTGTCAGATAAATATATGTATCCACTCAATGCTATACCAGGGATCTAAAGCCTATCCTGTGTGTAAATCTGCTGAGCCGGTATTAAACCCCTCTATGTATCCACTGCTAGCTTTTTTAATTTTAATTATTGTGTGATACTGTCTGCTGACTGTGATCTAATCCATCCGTGTGAAACTGTCTGCTGGTTTGTTCTAACCTACCTGTGTTTTGTCTGCTGGTGTGTATCTTCCTATTGGTGATATGTCTGCTGAAATGTATTCAATCCATTGTGGATACTATTGATGAGCCGTTTATTTTTAATCCCCATCCTGTGTGATACAGTCGCTGAGCCCTGTAATTTTAATCCTATCCTGTGTGAAATTAAGTTGAGTGTGTATCTAAACCTATCCTGTTGATACCGTCTGCTAGCTGTGTATCTAACCCCATCCTGTGTGATAGTCTGCTGAGCCCCTGATTTTTAAACCTTTTCCTGTGCGATTTTTGCGGGGGTGGATTAATCCTCCCTTGTTGTGTTGTGGGGTTTTTTTTTTTTCCCGTGTAAAACCGTCTGTGAGCTGTCATCTAATCCTCCTTTGTGATCTGTCTGTGACTGTGTATCTATTCCTAACCCGTGTGATCGTCTGCAGAGCTGGTACTAAACCCCATCCTGTGGAAAATATATTGGTGCTAAAAAGCAACTCTAAAATGAGGTATATAAGGCGCTGACTACTTATTAAAACAAACAGAAGTTTAATTAGGACATAACAGAATATAAAAGAATATGGACTATGTGTTTCTCTCTAAGCAGAGTTTCCTCAGGTCCTAGCTATCTGGGGGCAATTTACCTAGATATCAGGGGCAAACTGCCTAGTTATGAGGCAATTTACCTAGCTATCTGGGGGCAATTTACCTAGCTATCTGGGGGCAATTTACCTTGCTGCCCTACTCATGATAGATAGTCATCAGCCACCTGCTGATTAGTGTTTCTGTATTTTAGAGACTACGTCGGACCAGCATTGGATCCATTTCTTTAAGAAAATGGTCAGTGAGGGATGTTGTCGGGAGGGTGCTTATTTAAATAAAGTGTTTTTGTGTTTCGGTGTATTTTTTTTTACCACTATTTTTTCCAGTGTTAGTAATAGAGGATCTGACCGACGTCTCTCTATAACTAGTGCTGAGGCCTGGTGTTTTTTTTTGTCACCCTAAGGCTGACACCAGCACTAGTCATACAGAGGCGTCTGTTAAACACCTCTGTTACTAACACGGGAAATAAATGGTAAAAAAAAACACACTGACACAGCACAAAAAACACTTTATTTAAATAAACTCTCGCGACACCGACCTCCACGACCATTGCATGAAAGAAATGGATCAAACGCTGGTTCAATAAATCCATCAAAGTCCAACAGGGAAATCTGTAGAAAAAAAACGCTGCAAAAAGCAAGACAGTACTGAACGCCATCCCCTGCACCACCTTGAAATCGTGCATCCTGCCTGCGGCTGATCTGGGTGCAGGGGAAGGAGTTCGGACCACACAACATGATACTGAGGGATACAGGCCAGAGCTGTAGCACAATCTCCAGGGGGTTAGTTCTCTGTTCCTCCTTGGAGACTGGGCCTCTAAGTTATGGCCTGTACCTGCTCTCCCACCCCTGGGAAGTTTGTACAAAGTTGGGAAAAGTAAAGAGTTGCTAGAAAAGTGAAGATTCTAAGATATTTGTGCCAAATCTGCAGGAACGAGTGTTGGCCGGGAGAAGTCAGCATGGAGGTGTGGAGCGATGGAGAAGAGAAGGGAACGTGACCGACGCATCAGAGAAATGTCAGCTGTGAGTCACTAAATATAACTGAACTGTAATCATTTATATGTGTGAAAAGTATAATGGTTTATATTTAGTACTGATGTGGCAGTGTTATTCAGTCACTATGTGGTGGTGATATGTGGTCATGATGTGGTGGTATTATTCAGTCACTGTAATGGTGATATGTGGTCATGGTATTGAGGTATTATTCAGTCACTATGTGGTGGTGGTGATATGTGGTTATAGTGTGGTGGTATACAGTCACTGTAATGGTGATATGTGGTCAGGATATTGAGGTATTATTCAGTCACTATGTGGTGGTGATATGTGGTTATGGTGTTGCGGTATTATTCAGTCATTATGTGATGGTGATATGTGGTCATGATGTGGCAGTGTTATTCAGCCACTATGTGATGGTGATATGTGGTCATGATGTGGTGGTATTATTCAGTCACTGTAATGGTGATATGTGGTCATGGTATTGAGGTATTATTCAGTCACTATGTGGTGGTGGTGATATGTGGTTATAGTGTGGTGGTATACAGTCACTGTAATGGTGATATGTGGTCAGGATATTGAGGTATTATTCAGTCATTATGTGGTGGTGATATGTGGTTATGGTGTTGCAGTATTATTCAGTCACTATGTGATTGTGAAATGTGGTCATGGTGTTGTATTATTCAGTCATAATGTGGTGGTGATGTGTTGTCATGATGTGGTGGTATTATTCAGTCAATGTAATGGTGTTATGTGGTCATGGTATGAGGTATTATTCAGTCACTATGTGTGTGGTGGTGATATGTGGTTATGTGTGGTGGTATACGTCACTGTAATGGTGATATGTGGTCGGATATTGAGGTTATTCGGCACTATGTGGCTGGTGATATGTGTTATGGTGTGCTGTTCGGTATTATTCAGTCATTATGTGATGGTGATATGTGGTCATGGTGTTGCGGTATTATTCAGCCACTATGTGGTGGTGATATGCGGTCATCGTGTTGTGATATTATTCGGTCACTATGTGGTGGTATTATTCAGTCTCTATGTGGTGGTATGTTGTCATGGTGTTGTGGTATTATTCAGTCACTATGTGATAGTGATATGTGGTCATTATGTTGTGGTATTATTCAGTCACGATGTGGTGGTGATATGTTGTGGTATTATGAACTGCTGTATCTAATCTTTTTGCTGAGCTGTGTGTCATTGTATCTAACCCTATTCGGTGTGACAGTCTTTACACACAGGTATGAGCCAGTAAGTTGAAGTTGCCTGAAGGCGCTCCATACTTCTGAATCATGATGAATGCCCTGGTGGTATTTGCTGGCTGTGCCCGGTGGGCGAGGCAGGTGGCAGTCAGTCCAGACTCTGCTTATTCAAGGCCGCTGAACACAAGGTAAATAGCAGCTCCCTCAGATGTCAACAAGAGCAGTGTGCACACATGTCATTACAGCTGCTGCCCGCTGTGCCACCTGACACCCCCGGCTAGAATACGCGTCCATCACAACCGCCATGGCGCCCACTATAGACCTGGGGGTCAGGGATCACCGGTGCACACACCTCACCCTCTAGGTGTGAGTAATGCACCGACTGCACTCAGCTTCATCAGTCACAGGCGGTCAGTTTGGGAAACTGGATGGGTTCGTGACCACTGTCGGAGGAGGGTAAGTGTCACCCCACCCCACCCTCATGTAAAAGTTTACTGAGTGGTTTATTGCACTTGTAGAATATGTTTGGTATGTAAATAGGTGTATATATGTATATATACTGTGTAACAGAGCCGTGTTAACAGACTTATGTGCCCCTGGGCATAGCACTGCAGTGGGCCCTGCCCAAATACATGACATGACACTTGGCCATGCCTCAAGCTTCCCCCAAGCACACCTATATTATCACGCCACTTATGTCTAGACACCGGCAGCCTGCAGCATACAAGACTGATTGGCAGAGCAGGGAGCCTTTGGCTCCCTGATTCACCATTGTTTTTAACTGTTTGCACATCCTAAAAAGCCTCTCATTGCCTCCCACCCAACCAGCCAGTATCACCCTGCTCTACACTGATGAGGGGCAAAACCCCGAATCAGCTGTCTGAAAATGAGTGATACTGGCTTGGCTAATATCCCTTTTGCTTATAGATTCAGTGAGTCAGAAGCAAATTGAGGATTTTGTTAAATCCAATAGAGGACGCTTCAGCTTCTTAGCTCCTTTCTCATAATGCCTTGTGATATGCAGATGCTTAGTAGAGGGCAAAAGGCAATCTCAAAACTATACACACCTATATGGTGCTCTCCCCAGGGAGAGATATTCCCCTTTCTGAGCCACTCATTGCCAACCAGCCAGTATCACCCTGCTCTACACTGATGAGGGGCAAAACCCCGAAACAGCTGTCTGCAGATGAGTGATACTGGCTTGGCTAATATCCCTTTTGCTTCTTAAAAATTCAGGGAGTCCGAAGCAAATTGAGGATTTTGTTACATCCAATAGAGGGCGCTTGAGCTTCTCAGCTCCTTTCCCATAATGCCTTGTGATATGCAGATGCTTAGTAGAGGGCAAAAAGGCAATCTCAAAACTCTACACATCTATATGGTGCTCTCCCCAGGGAGAGATATTCCCCTTTCTGGGACGGGTGGCCACCGAGGTGCCTTTGTCATCATCTTCAGCCTGGAACAGGCTGAGGCTAACATAGCCACGAAACTGGTAAAAGGGAGGATACTTAAAAGGGGTTCTCCAGTTTAGAAAACCCATTTTGATTTACCTCATTATAAAATTTTAGGTTAATAAGAAGGAGGCAGAAGAAAAGATTGTGGCCCCGGCGCTCCTCTATAGTATACCTCAGTGAGGCGAAGACTGGTGCTGAAACAAGGTTTTATTAGATAAAAACAATATCCTAAAAGAGCTAAAACCTTATTACACCTTCTATGGTATAATCACACTCGACGCGTTTCTCGCCCGCACCTTCGCTACATCAGGAGAACGTGATAACACACATTAGAGTGGAGAGCGATTGTCAAGAGTGTCTCTCCCTCCGGAGGACCCATCCTGTCCTGCGTCACACAGACACTCTATGCATTTCAATGGACGCTGTGTAATGCCTCATTTCTCCTGCGGTGGCGCTCACTGGAATCAGGCCTGATGTGAACACTGTCTAATACACTTTCCATTGAAATAAATGGGCTGAAGGTGTAATGCAGGATATGACAGAATGAGAGACGCCCGTTGTGGCCGCTCTGATGGGGGTCTGTGTGGGAACCAGGGGCGTAGCTATAGGGGGTTCAGTCGCTACCGGGTCCTGCAGCCTGAGGGGCCCCAAAAGCCCTTCTGCCACATAAGAAGACACCATTGTTATAGATGACACATAGTAGCCTGGGGGGCCCATTTCACTTTTTGCACTAGGGCCCCAGAGCATGAAGTTACCCCTCTGGTGGGGACCCCTCTAGTCTAAGCCAAGTGTTGCTAAATACTGTAATACTGAGAAATACAGGACTCCCCGTTCCCCAGAGACCTGCATCCCATACATAGTCCCTGTATACCGTATAGGCTGCTCACCCTGGCTGATGTCAGCTGAAGCTCTCAATACATAGGTGACCTCCAGCATAGAGCTGCCATATCCGGGTGCTGGCTATAGCGTCCTCGTAGACTCCACACACAGCTCCGCTGACCTCCACCTCTAGAGATGGCAGCACTGTATACCGCCCATTGTGTACTGATGTTTACTTCCTATTGTACTATTCCTGGCCTCATCACAGGGAACGCATGCAGGGAAGGTGCACACAACACTCATTGTCCTCAGAGGGCCTGATTATATCCAGGTACAAGGACACAAGGAGGAATCCTGAACTAACCTGATCCCAAGTGGCAGTGTCTGAAAGGACTATAATGGCAGTATTATAGTAGTTATATTCTTGTACATAGGGGCAGTATTATAGTAGTTATATTCTTGTACATAGAGGGCAGTATTATAGTAGTTACATTCTTGTACATAGGGGGCAGTATTATAGTAGTTATATTCTTGTACATAGGGGCAGTATTATAGTAGTTATATTCTTGTACATAGGAGGCAGTATTATAGTAGTTATATTCTTGTACATAGAGGCAGTATTATAGTAGTTATATTCTTGTACATAGGAGCAGTATTATAGTAGTTATATTCTTGTACATAGGGGCAGTATTATAGTAGTTATATTCTTGTACATAGGAGGAAGTATTATAGTAGTTATATTCTTGTACATAGGGGGGCAGTATTATAGTAGTTATATTGTACATAGGGGGCAGTATTATAGTAGTTATATTCTTGCACATAGGGGGCAGTATTATAGTAGTTATATTCTTGCACATAGGGGCTATTTAGTTTATTCTGTACATGGGAGTATTATATAGTTATATTCTTGTACATGGGGAGTATAGTATAATATTTTTAATAGGCTAGTATTATATTTACATCTTGACATAGGGGCAGTATTATAGTAGTTATATTCTTGTACATAGAGGCAGTATAATAGTAGTTAATTCTTGTCACATAGGAGCAGTATTATAGTAGTTATATTCTTGTACATAGGAGCAGTATTAGTAGTATATCTTACATAGGGGAGATATGTATTATTCTTGTACATAGGGCAGTATTATAGTAGTTAATTCTTGTACATAGGAGGCAGTATTATAGTAGTTATTCTTGTACATAGGGGACAGTATTATAGTAGTTAATTCTTGTACATAGGAGCAGTATTATAGTAGTTATATTTGTACATAGGAGCAGTATTATAGTAGTTATATTCTTGTACATAGGAGCAGTATTATAGTAGTTATATTCTTGTACATAGGAGCAGTATTATAGTAGTTATATTCTTGTACATAGGGGAAGTATTATAGTAGTTATATTCTTGTACATAGGAGCAGTATTATAGTAGTTATATTCTTGTACATAGGGCAGTATTATAGTAGTTATATTCTTGTACATAGGGGGCAGTATTATAGTAGTTATATTCTTGTACATAGGGGCAGTATTATAGTAGTTATATTCTTGTACATAGGGGCAGTATTATAGTAGTTATATTCTTGTACATGAGGGCAGTATTATAGTAGTTATATTCTTGTACATAGGGGCAGTATTATAGTAGTTATATTCTTGTACATAGGGGCAGTATTATAGTAGTTATATTCTTGTACATATGGGGCAGTATTATAGTAGTTATATTCTTGTACATAGGAGGCAGTATTATAGTAGTTATATTCTTGTACATAGGAGCAGTATTATAGTAGTTATATTCTTGTACATATGGGCAGTATTATAGTAGTTATATTCTTGTACATAGGGGGCAGTATAGGTTAATTCTTGTACATGGCAGTATTATGTTATATTCTTGTACATAGGAGGCAGTATTATAGTAGTTATATTCTTGTACATAGAGAGCAGTATTATAGTAGTTATATTCTTGTACATAGGGAGCAGTATTATAGTAGTTATATTCTTGTACATAGGGGAGCAGTATTATAGTAGTTATATTCTTGTACATAGGGGCAGTATTATAGTAGTTATATTCTTGTACATAGGAGGCAGTATTATAGTAGTTTCTTGTACATAGGAGGCAGTATTATAGTAGTTATATTCTTGTACATAGGGGGCAGTATTATAGTAGTTATATTCTTGTACATAGGGAGCAGTATTATAGTAGTTATATTCTTGTACATAGGGGCAGTATTATAGTAGTTATATTCTTGTACATAGGAGGCAGTATTATAGTAGTTATATTCTTGTACATAGGGGCAGTATTATAGTATATTCTTGTACATAGGGGGCAGTATTATAGTAGTTATATTCTTGTACATAGGGAGCAGTATTATAGTAGTTATATTCTTGTACATAGGGGGCAGTATTATAGTAGTTATATTCTTGTACATAGGAGGCAGTATTATAGTAGTTATATTCCTGTACATAGGGCAGTATTATAGTAGTTATATTCTTGTACATAGGAGCAGTATTATAGTAGTTATATTCTTGTACATAGGGAGCAGTATTATAGTAGTTATATTCTTGTTCATAGGGGGCAGTATTATAGTAGTTACATTTTTGAACATAGGACAAGTATCATAGTTGTTTTATTCTTGTACTAGGAGCAGTATTATGTAGTTATTCTTGACAGGAGCAGTATTATAGTTGTTATATTCTTTCATAGGGGGCAGTATTATACTAGTTACATTCTTGTACATAGGGACAGTATTATAGTAGTTATATTCTTGTACATAGGGCAGTATTATAGTAGTTATATTCTTGTACATAGGAGCAGTATTATAGTAGTTTATTCTTTACATAGGGGCTGATTTAGTAGTTATATTCTTGTTACATAGGGCAGTATTATAGTAGTTATATTTTGTACATAGGGCAGTATTATGTAGTTATATTCTTTACATAGGAGTTTATGTAGTTTATTCTTGTACATAGGAGCGTATTAAGGAGTTTATTCTGTACATAGGAGTAGTATTATAGTAGTTATATTCTTGTACATAGGAGCAGTATTATAGTAGTTATATTCTTGTACATAGGAGCAGTATTATAGTAGTTATATTCTTGTACATAGGAGCAGTATTATAGTAGTTGTATTTATTTACATATGGGGCGGTATTGTCAGTGATGCCAGATCTATGTGTTCAGAGCATTTATGATATACTATTCCCCATCCAGTCAGTATAATTTGCCGCCCTCCCCAGAGACTCTCAGCCTTTCGATATAACTCTTGCTAATGCATTGCACTAAAAATAAATAGTCAGAACAAACAAAATGTGGAGGAAGAGGGCTGATGATGACAGATACATTATTGTGCATGAAGGGGAACGGTGTAATCCTCCGGCAGTGAAAGCGTTACACTGATCAGCCTGAGCAGGAAAACACGAAGTGGCGCAGGAAGAGAAAGATGCTTCTTGTAAGTGAACGGTATCTCAGCAACTCGAGCAGTCACGGGAATTACAACCATTGCAACATCCACATCTACAGCCTCTGTAGGTCTCAATTCTGCAATCTGTCACTTAGGGTTATTTCATGCACTAGAGTCACGGGTGCAGATTGGGGGCCCAACAATGACCACTGCCCACCCGTCACCCGTCCCCTAATAGCAGCAGATATGAAGCTCCTGGCCTCTCTAGGAATCGTAGCATCCTTGATATAGCTAGAAGGTTTGCATTGTGTATGAACAGCCTGACCTTGCTTGGCGCTGGAGGAGATGCTGAGGCTGGAGATGCTGCCTGGGCGGCTGCCAGGATCTCTTTGGCTACGAGCGAGGCTGCCGCCTGTTTTCCTGAGCCTGCAAGTTCCTGTTGTCAATGAACCTCTGCACCAACAGAGAAAGAGAAGTCGGTGACCACAGCAGGCGGAAGACACCCTGCAATCGGCACCCTTTCTTATAATGAGTTCTGGAGGGGGGCGAGGTGGCGCAATAATACACCCTGCAAACGGCACCCTTTCTTATAAGATTCTGGAGGGGGCGAGGTGGCGCAATAATACACCCTGCAATCGGAACCCTTTCTTATAATGACTTCTGGAGGGGGGCGAGGTGGCGCAATAATACACCCTGCAATCGGCACCCTTTCTTATAATGAAATTCTGGAGGGGGGCGAGAGTGGCGCAATAATACACCCTGCAATCGGCACCCTTTCTTATAATGACTTCTGGAGGGGGGCGAGGTGGCGCAATAATACACCCTGCAATCGGCACCCTTTCTTATAATGACTTCTGGAGGGGGGCGAGGTGGCGCAATAATACACCCTGCAATCGGCACCCTTTCTTATAATGACTTCTGGAGGGGGGTGAGGTGGCGCAATAATACACCCTGCAGTCGGCACCCTTTCTTATAATGACTTCTGGAGGGGGGCGAGGTGGCGCAATAATACACCCTGCAATCGGCACCCTTTCTTATAATGACTTCTGGAGGGGGGGGAGGTGGCGCAATAATACACCCTGCAGTCGGCACCCTTTCTTATAATGACTTCTGGAGGCGGGCGAGGTGGCGCAATAATACACCCTGCAATTGGCACCCTTTCTTATAATGAGTTCTGGAGGGGGGCGAGGTGGCGTAATAATACACCCTGCAATCGGCACCCTTTCTTATAATGACTTCTGGAGGGGGGCGAGGTGGCGCAATAATACACCCTGCAGTCGGCACCCTTTCTTATAATGACTTCTGGAGGGGGCGAGGTTGGCGCATAATACACCCTGCAATCGGCACCCTTTCTTATAATGACTTCTGGAGGGGGGCGAGGTGGCGCAATAATACACCCTGCAAGCGGCACCCTTTCTTATAATGACTTCTGGAGGGGGGTGAGGTGGCGCAATCATTTTCTTTGTTGTGCCCTTTAATACAGGGCTTCTGTCAAGACTATTGATTTCAACCCTGGGGCAACTGAGCCATGGTGGACGTGCTGTCTACAAGACCCTGGGCTTGATACGCATACAGTGGGCCATGGGCCCCTCAATCTATGTAGCTACAGATGGGTCAGAGGTGGTCATTCACCTGGATAGCTGGGCCAATGACAGTTGCGCCGAATTAGGAATGTCATTACCACCATAGTCACCTCCTTGACCTGCAGTCAAAATGCAAAGATCAAAGAGTTTTATAGAAAAGCGACTCTTACCTAAAAATATAAACATACATCGCAGATATTCATGCACTGTGTGCCCGTATCTGTACCCACATGTTCTCGTGCAAGACTGCCATCCCATGCCATATAATACTGCTACCATAACATCAACCACACTGCCAAATATTTCCCACCTATTACCACCAATCATTGCCTAAATAAACTGCCATTTAGTCTCTAAATAATTCTGCTATACAGTGTCCAAGTAATACTACAGTGCCCCCATTACACTGCCAGATATTTCCCATGGAATACCGTCATTCAGTGTCCAAATAATACTGCTATACAATGTCCAAGTAACAGTGCCCCCATTACACTGCCAGATATTTCCCATGGAATACTGCCATTCAGTGTCCAAATAATTCTGCTATACAGTGTCCAAGTTATACTACAGTGCCCCCATTACACTGCCAGATGTTTCCCATGTAATACGGCCATTCAGTGTCCAAATAATACTGCTAAACAGTGTCCAAGATATACTACCGTGCCTACTATACACTGCCAGATATTTTCCACCTAATACCGCCATTCAGTGCCTGAATTAAACTTCAATTCAGTATCCAAATAATACCACCACACAATGCTTAAACAGCGAGAGGGGTCATGCTATAGTCCCTGGTGGTCCAGGGCAGTGGTATTTTACATGCTATTGTCTCTCTGGGTGCCAAGTCTTTGAGGACCCAGGTCTATCGCCTCCGAAGAAGTATGAATGTGGAGGCCTCAGTGCATCCAGGCTCATACCATCATCCCCAATTTTGCTCAGGAGCGCACCCAAAACCTTTATATTCTGGAAAGCCGGGGGACAACCAATATGGCGGCTGACGGTTATAACTCAGCTTTCCCAGTCTCCTGAGCGGCAAAGTCCTGGGGTCATGCAGTGATGTTGCAGAGGGATCCGGTCAGACGGGGATGCAATAAATTCAAGCAGGCAGCAAAGATTCAAGCGGGCAGCACTTTCTATAATTAGTTTGAGTTTAACTCGAAAGCATAAAATCTAGAAACTGTAATTTGGTGGCCGCGCTCCAGCTGCAGTCAACAGGAAGAGCAGGGAGGCTCCACCATAAAACCGCAGCGGTGCACATCAATAATGTCAGCGTCTAATGAGACCGCCGATCATTCAGTGGATTCTACCGCCCTCATGTCTTCAGCCAAGATAGTGGCCAACTCCCATCACTGTCCATGAGCCACGTGCCTAGAGTGGTCACCAGGGCTGCCAGCAGCAAGTTCTAGACTCCCTATTGCAAAAGAGTCTGGTCCCCTGGCTTTATCTTTTTTGGGGTTGGGTTATTGGGGGGGGGACACCAGTTGTCATGGGGTCAGATGTATGGTTAGGCCGTGAGGACAGGGAGGACATAAGGCGATAGGGGCTTCAGAAAATGGTTGGGGCAGGAGGCACAGAAGGTGGCGGGAGCTCTGTGGAAGGTTAGAAGGT
Organism: Phyllomedusa bahiana; assembly: GCA_025379985.1. NCBI lineage: Eukaryota > Metazoa > Chordata > Amphibia > Anura > Hylidae > Phyllomedusa > Phyllomedusa bahiana. The sequence continues at coordinate 13,850 of JAODAL010064959.1, forward strand.
AGCAGGAGCTCTGTGGAGGGTTAGAAGCTGGCAGGAGCTCTGTGGAGGGTTAGAAGGTAGCAGGAGCTCTGTGGAGGGTTAGAAGGAGGCAGGAGCTCTGTGGAGGGTTAGAAGCTGGCAGGAGCTCTGTGGAGGGTTAGAAGCTGGCAGGAGCTCTGTGGAGGGTTAGAAGCTAGCAGGAGCTCTGTGGAGGGTTAGAAGGAGGCAGGAGCTCTGTGGAGGGTTAGAAGCTGGGGAGGAGCTCTGTGGGGGGGGTTAGGTTGGGGGGGAGCTTGTGGAGGTTTTGAAGGGGCAGGAGTTTGTGGGGTTAGAACGGCAGGAGTCTGTGGAGGGGGAGAAGGTACAAGTCTGTGGAGGGTTGAAAGTGCGGGGGCCTTTGGGGGGTTAGAAGTGCAGGGCTCTGTGGAGGGTTAGAAGGTGGGGAAAGGGCCCCGTGGTGGTTAGAAGTCAGGAGCTTGGGAGGGTTAGAAAAAGGGGAGGGGTTGTGGAGGGGTTTGAAAAGGGGTCGGGCTCTGTGAGGGTTAGAACTGGAGGGGTCTGTGGAGGGGTTTGAAGGCAGGAGCTCTGTGGGGGTTAGAGGTGCAGGGGCCTTTTGGAGGGGTTTGAACTGGCAGGAGCTTGTGGAGGGTTAGAAGCTGGGAGGGCTCTGTGGGGGTTTGAAACTGGCGGGGTCTGTGGGGGTTAAAGCGGCAGGAGCTCTGTGGAGGGGTTTGAAGCTGGCAGGACTTGTGGGGGTTAGAACTGGCAGGAGCTCTGGGAGGGTTTGAACTGCAGGGGGTCTGTGGAGGGTTTGAAAATGGGGAGGGCTCTGTGGGGTTAGAAGGAGGAGGAGCTTGTGGAGGGGTTTGAAAGGGGGAGGGCTCTGTGGAGGGTTAGAAGTGCAGATTTTGTGGAGGGGTTTGAAGGTGCAGGAGCCTGTGGAGGGTAAAGGAGCGGCCTTTTGGGAGGGTTTGAAGGTAGCGGAGTTTGTGGAGGTTAGAAGTGGGGGGAGCTCTGGGAGGGTTAAATGCGGAGCTCTGTGGGGGGTTAAAACCGGGGCTCTGTGGAGGGTTAAAGTGGGGAGGGCCTGTGGAGGGGTTTGAAGGGAGGGGTTTTGTGGAGGGGTTTGAAGGGCAGGAGCTCTGTGAGGGTTAAACGGAGGGAAACTCTGTGGAGGGTTAGAAGGGGCAGGAGCTCTTTTGGGGGGTTAGAAGCTGGCAGGGCTCTGTGGAGGGTTTTAAAGGGGCAGGGCTCTGGGAGGGGTTTGAAGGGCAGGACTCTGTGGAGGGTTTTTGAAGTGGGAGGAGCTCTGTTGTGGCAAAGGGGTAGAAGGTAGTGGGGGCTCTTTTGGTGATGGAGGGTCAAAAGGTGGCAGAATCTCTTTGGTGGGAATGGGATGAAAGGTGCCAGGGTCAGAAGGAGGCAGGGGCCCGTGGGGGTGGGGGGTCAGAAGGAGGCAGGGGCTCTGTATCTGGTGGGGAAAGGGTCCAGAAGGGAAAAGGGCAGGGGCCTGTATCTGGTGGAGGGTCAGAAGGAGGCAGGGGCGCTGTATCTGGTGGAGGGTCAGAAGGAGGCAGGGGCTCTGTATCTGGTGGAGGGTCAGAAGGAGGCAGGGGCTCTGTATCTGGTGGAGGGTCAGAAGGAGGCAGGGGCTCTGTAGCCGGTGGAGGGTCAGAAGGAGGCAGGGGCTCTGTAGCCGGTGGAGGGTCAGAAGGAGGCAGGGGCTCTGTAGCCGGTGGAGGGTCAGAAGGAGGCAGGGGCTCTGTAGCCGGTGAGGGTAAAAAGGGATTTAGGGGAGGTGCAGGGGCTCTGTAGCCGGTGGAGGGTCAGAAGGAGGCAGGGGCTCTGTAGCCGGTGGGGGGTCAGAAGGAGGCAGGGGCTCTGTAGCCGGTGGAGGGTCAGAAGGAGGCAGGGGCTCTGTATCCGGTGGAGGGTCAGAAGGAGGCAGGGGCTCTGTATCTGGTGGAGGGTCAGAAGGAGGCAGGGGCTCTGTAGCCGGTGGAGGGTCAGAAGGAGGCAGGGGCTCTGTAGCCGGTGGAGGGTCAGAAGGAGGCAGGGGCTCTGTAGCTGGTTGAGGGTGTGAAGTTGGTAGGTTCTTTGTGGTGGTGGTGGAGGGTTAGAAGGTGGCAGGGGTTCTGTAGGCAGTGGAGGGTCAGTAGGTAGCAGGGTTTTAAGGGTGGAACAGGAAAACAAAATTGGGTCCTGACTTTTTTTTCTTGCAATTCATTCCTGTTTTAAGTAAATGAGAATGGGCTGCAATTCCAGACACAGCCTGAGTACAAGGATGGCACTGTTTCTGAAAAACAAGCAGACCCTTTTTTTCATACCCTGGAAAACTCAAAGTAATCATATAAACTATACTAAAATGTTGTACAAGGCAATCACCGGGGACATCAGGGTATGCTGGGAGTTGTAGTAGTGCGACCATGAGTTTAATGAGAGTGTAACTGATGTTATATCACTCATGTACAGCACATACTGGGCACCAGAAGTAATGCAATTTTTTGTTTTTCTAAGGTTTTCTAAAAATGTCTTCATCCAGGTTCTCACGCCATGCCTCATTTAACTCATAAGGTTTTGTGCGGTCTATAGAATAAGTAGAAGACGGGACGCATGAGCGACCAAGCAGCAGCTGAGCCCACATTCCTCGCAGGTGCACAACCAAATATCCACCGCCCAATATGGCAGACGACTGCTGCAATCTCAGACGACACCAGACCCTTCATACAAAGCTTACAGGTCGGTAACAAAGTACTAAGCCAGCCACAGAGCAGGCTCAGATACCCTTAATTGAGGTGGAAAGTTCTGGCTGACTTGATATAAAGAGCCCCCTCCCCCCCCTCCAATATAACAGGAGTCCATGAGTCGCCTTCATCTGTCAAATTCTTTAAAACCCCCTCCTAAAGTCATTTTGGGAAAATGAGCCAAAATCCCCTTTCCCTATCCAAAAGGCAAGGGAGGCAAACTTATTTTGACTCGGCCACACAGTCTGGGCCTGACCAAAATACACCCCCATAGGGCTATGTCAACAGCAAGTTAAAATACCGTCCAAAATCCGACGCATTTTAAGTCACTTTCGGGTTTTTTTTGACCCAGTCGGTTTTTTTGGGTTTTCCCAACGGAAATTGGCGGAAGATCCGGAAAGTTTTAAAATCGTCGGATTGGCACTACGGATTTTTTTATTGCAGTCTAAGAGCCCGTCCCCACCGCAGAGAGCAAATACCGGTCGGATTATCCGACTGGTATTTTCTCTATTTTGGGGCAGTGCGCACAGCCGCAGGGGGTCGGCTTTTCTCCACTGTCTGTGGATTCAAGCCCTCCTGCTTCTCATAGACTTGTTCATATAACGCCCGAAAACCGTACGGAAGAATGAACATGTTCTATATTTTTCGGTGGTCTAAAAAAAAAACGTCCGGCGGAAAATCCGTGCAGTGGGGAGACTGCAGGGTTTTTTTCCATAGAGGTCAATTTGGGGGGTTTGACAGACGGTTCAACTTTTTTTAAAAAAACCGAAAACCATCTGTAAAACCGTCCAAAAACCCTTACCGTGGTACAAGCCCTAAGGGACCCTGATTAAGGTTGGGTTTTCAACCAAATCCAACCAAAAACCAATGCTGTGAACCCTTTTCATCCAAAAGAGGGCCCCTAGAGCTTCTAGCTCCTTTCCCATAATGCCTTTTTTATATGCAGATGCTTCGTGGAGTGAAAAAAGGAATTTGAATCACCAACACCATTATAGGTGCTTCCCTAGACCCCCTTTCTAAATCCACACAGTAATGTGAAAATACCGTCCAAAATCCGACAGCATTTTCACGTCGCTGGACCGTGCTGCACCGCCGTTTCTTTGCACAGTTCTTGCTCTAAAAAATGTCGTTGGATTTCGGAGTCCCAGCAGCCTGGTAAATGGGCTGCACGGGAATCCGCCGGTGGGCTGGTGGATTATATAACATGTTCTATATTCCGACAGTTTAGGTTTTTTCCTGGTGAAAATCCTTCGGTAGACTACGGGCCCCCGGGGTTGCTATGAGGACTACACAGACGGTTACAGTTGGTTTTCGGTGGTTTTAAGGGGGACAGGTGATTTTTGGGGCTCAGACACCAAATTTTTAAACGCATAAAATAGTAGGTACTGCGCCTGAATTTATGAACCCGTTTTTTTAAAATTTTTGGGTCAGTTTACCCTGTTCGCGGAAGCACCCGGCTTGCCGTATTGAAGCTATAAATGTGCAGCTTGGCTACGGTTTTAGTGCGCCCCGCCTCCTGCACGCCCCCGTTTCGGGGCTTTTCAAAATGCCACGGGCCTTATTTACTGCGCCCTTTTAAAAAAAAAATTTTTAGGAACGGGGCTGTGCTAGATCTGGGTGAAAAGACGCCGACTTCTGGCATAGCCCGTTATAGGGTCCCCCTAAATACTAAATTCGCCCAAAATCCAACCAAAAACCAGTGCTGTGTAGACATGACCTAACTATCTTGATAACTTGTTACAATGCATCATACAAATTTTTTAGAAAATACATTAAAAAAATGTATCTATGAATTTTTTGCACTTTTTACAATGTATATACCTTTTTTCCCGAGTGTTTTTTTATGAATTTTTTGCCCTTTGTTAAAAATATCATAAAAAGA
>JAODAL010064960.1:0-18453 GCA_025379985.1 Phyllomedusa bahiana
TTAAGGGAAAGCATAAAAGAATACTAAAACTCATTTATTAGGACTAGAGTTAATCACGAAGTGGGATAATTCACAAGGAGCTATGAACTTCAAAAGCAGGGGTCCCCAACTGCCGGAACGCGGACCAACACCAGGCTATAGCGCATCCCCTGCCGGTCTGTGGCGCTGGCAACACATGATGCCGACCACCCGCTGACTTCAGCCCGGGCAGTCAGCATCTACTCTGCGCGGCCATGCAGAGATAGAACCTGCGGCTGCATCACTATAAGAAAGCAGGGGCGGTTCATTACGCCCCTGCTTTCCTTATCGCTGCAGATGCGGCGCTCACTGAGCACCATATCTACAGCGATCATTGGCACAGGGGGAGTGATGCAGCAGTGTTGTCACACCCCCTACGCCGTGGGATCTCGTCAGACATCGGAGGCAGTGTTTCTGCAGGGCAGGGGCGTCACTAGGCAGTTTTATTCTTGGGCAAAAGCACCGGACAATCCTGCCTGTGCCCCGAACCTCAGATCGTCAGGTTCCAGGTTGCTACTGTGTACCTGGAGAGCCGACTATCTATTCAACTGTATGTGCGTCCAGTTTGCGTTCGTTTCTCAGTGCAGGCAGGGAGGGAGGGAAACTGTCGGGGTGCCGGGCGCTTAGGAGGGGGCACCTGTCACACACTGAAGCTCCTGATTGTCAGGACCTTATGTGCTGCAGCCATGTTGAGCACAAGGTCCTGGCACAGTCAGGAAGTTCAGCAGCCACAGCCCGACAGTGAGAGGCTCCATCCCCTGCTGTGCTCCCGGACCATCTCCTGCTGCACTGCTTTTTGTTATGGCTTTAACAGCAGCAGCTCCAGCAGAGGCCCATATCATGGAGGTCTCAAGTGAGTGAGTAGCCTCACTGCAGAGACCAGTGCTAGATCATATTATAGGGTGAAACAACCTGAATGTGAACTGTACTAAATGTATGCATGTGTTTGTATGTGTGTGTACATGTAAGGCTATGTTCACACGGCTTATTTCGGGGCGTATTTACGGACGTAATTACTGAATCCTGAAATACGTTCAAATAATGAACAATTAGATTAGCATTGATTCCAATGTAAAATACGCCTCGTCGTTCAGACGAGGCGTATTTTCGCAAAGTATTTGCGGGCGTAAATACGTCCGTAAATACGATTGTAAAATTAAGTCCCCTGTCACTTATTGAGGCGTATTTCGCAACGTAAATCCTCATAGTAAAGAATGGGGATTGTATTTACGACCCGAAATACGCGCCACACTTTGTGACACGTATTTGAAACTTATTTCGGGACGTAAATACGTCCGTAAATACGCCCGAAATAAGCCGTGTGAACATAGCCTAAATGTGTATGTGCTGTATACACACAAATATCCACAATATCGCCCCATTCACGTCACTATAACATAATTCTGCCTGTTGTGTCCTTTAGACGTGTAAACTACAACCCGATTATGAATTCTATTTGAATTTAATTTTTATACCTGTAATTTGTCAGGGCTGCATATGTTTTTAGCTAGCTGCTGCAGCCAGACTAACGGTATGTTCACATGGCATAATTGTGTGGCGCATTTCACCATGTATTTGCATGCGCGCTACATTTACAGTAATTTATAGCTCTCAGAGAGCTATGAATTATGTCCGCCTCCCTCAGCAACAATACAATCATATTGTACGCCGGGGGAGAGGAGTGACATGTCACTTCTTCGCGGCGCTGACAATGCAGGTGAATGGACCAGCCCCACTGAACAGCGCGTACTTCCAAACCGCACAGCGTACTGCGGTGTGTAGAGTACATGCGGCAGTACGCCATGTGAACATACCCTAAGAGTATGTTAACACAGCGTATAATGGCCCATACCTGTGTGCACCACTATACGCCTACTGTTGGATGTACGTGTTCTCCAGTGCAAAATTTCAGCAGCGCTCCGGCCACCTCCCACCACTTTCACTTTTCCCCTTGAAAGAAGTGAGGGCGGTTTCTGTATGCCAGGGAAAACAACAGCTAATTATAGCTCTCACCGCTATGATTTTACAGTATTTGCGGGGCGTATTTTGAACGCATTACAGCAGAGTTATGCCCCACAAATACGCCGAGTACGTTCACACCACGTAATGTCGGTCCGTAGTTCGGTGTGTAATTTTGCTTCAATAGACCAGACGTAGGGGCCGACATGGTGACTCATAGCTCTCACAGAGCTAGGATTCCCTGTTCTGGGGAGAATAAAGGTGACAGCTTCAGAGGGACGCGCTGGCCACAGTTTTTCCTCTGTAAAAATCCATGCCGCAGTTCACAATGGGACATGAAAAATGCCATGTGAACGCAGCCATCCTGAGCAAAACTTAACACAAAGGGACCGGGCCCCGGATGTTTTGGGACCCTAGCAACGCCCCTGTGCAGGGATCGGGAAATGGTGAGCAACTTTTTTTTTTTTTCTTTTAACTAGCCTGGCTACTACAGGGGACTATATCTACTACTAATTACTATGGGGGCCATTGCCACTACTAATTACTATGGGGGCCATAGCTACTACTAATTACTACTACATGGTGGGCTATATAAATAACTACAGGGGGAGCCATATCTATTACTAATTAGTACAGGGGGAGGGGCTATATCAATTAGTACATGGGGACCAAATCTACTTCTAATCACTACAGGGGGGCTAGATCTATCACTAATTACCATATATCTATCTCTACAATGACTACTGGGGGCATATATGTATATCTCGCTAATGACTACAGGGGGCATATATCTCTATTATGACAGAGCTGATTACATATCTATATTATATACATGTATAATGCTGACCCACAGACCTGATCAATATTACTGCCGACTGATTGTCAGCTCTGTGGATCAGCATTATTAGTATAATACTGACCCACAGAGCTGACAATCATTCTGCAGTTATAAAATACTGGTTACCCCATACTATACCCCTAAACGGCACAACATGCAGTTTATTGTGGGAATTTTTGTGTGCGATTCTGAAAATCCAACCCCCTCTATAACCACACCCCCCAATAACCATGCCCCCACTGGGCCGCAGAAAAATGGTCTTGCATAAAACAGGTCCCGGATGGAAAAAAGATTGGGAACCACTGTTCTAACTGGTACCAGGCCCCCTCTGGTCTAGAACTCTTGACATTTTTAATATGTGGTGGGAATCGGCACTGATGACAGAGACCATTAAATGTGACTGGGCCATCCTTTTTTTCTTATCCTATTGCCAGCCAGTCAGAGCCAGTTAATTACCCTAATGAGCAGATTGGCAGGTTGGAAATCTGATCTGGCTGAGACAATTCTAAAATACAATGTATTTATAATGTACAAATGTCTAAGTGAAATTATTCCTCTGTTTTGTTCAACCCCCTAAATAATTATCCTTTGTGTATTGTAGAAGAAATACAAACCCTTGAAGTAGAAAGATGTGATCAGTTTATTTAACCAGTCAAGATTGATACTTTACAGTTAAGCATGAAAGGAGAAAGATCAGGAGCCTGAAGGAATGACTGCAAAGGACTTGCACGATTTAGAAGTCAGAAGGAAAATCTTGGTTTATGCGTCGGCTGGGATCCGTCCAACCCCACATCATCAAGAGGGTTTTTATGAGCTCAGACATTTATGGCATAGCTATAGGACATATCAGAAAGGTTCAGGTTGCACCTGCGAGACCCACATATAATATCAAGAACTGGCCCACAAAACTTCTGGATCAAAACGGAAAGGGGCCACACTTTTGTAGTTACTCTCCATTTATTACAATGGGAGTGCCAAGCACAGCTGAGCGGTTGTGTTCAGCTGTACTTAGAACTCCTATTGACATGAATGTTGAATAGCCACACAAGTGCAGCCATTCTGTGGTCAGACCCGCACCTACCTGACATATCGTATCGGAAATGTCTCAGATAAAAAACCGGCCACAAACCAACACACCGGGCCGCTATGGAAAACCCATGCAGCAGTCCCCGGCCGCCCAAAAAACATTGTGCATATTCATTCTTCCGTCTGGTTTTTGGACGGAATATGAGCAAGTCAATGTGAAGGGAGAGGGCTTTTCTCTGCTAAATGTGGAGAAAAGCCGCACCCCTGCAGCCGTGGGGACGGCACACAAATCAGACAGATACCGGTTGGATAAACCGACCTGTATTTGTCCAGGGCCGTGTAAACAGGCGCTAAAGGTTCTGAATCCCTGGAGAGATGTTCCTGTAACAGTCAAAACACCAGAATTGTTACCACGTACAAATAATATCAAGCATCATGGTACAATATTTGTGTGAACACGGTTTATTCAGACCTTGTGCCGGGTTAAGGTCATCAGGGTCACTAGGAGCAGCCAGTTTTTCAGCCACAATAAACAGCTTTGTGATGCTGTGGAACCAAATGATTGGTGTCAATATTTTTTCCCTTTAGTTTCTTTGAGGTTTTAATCATATGTTAACATTTGCAGTTTTGCAGAACGTGTCTCCCAGAGTATAATTTGTATTAGTATGAAACTTCACAACGTGGCTTAAATAGAAACAAAATACAGCAATCCACATCTTGTACAGTAACAGATTGTGACGTCGCTAAACCTACCGTCAAATATTGGTTAAAAACATTTTAGCTCTACAAGAGTCAAGAAACATTGTGACATGAATAAAAACAAAGTATTTACACAAACTTGAACACCTCCCTTGTTCTCAAGGGCTTCGCCTTTCTCTAAGCTTGCAGGCCAGAGCTTTACCCTTCATGTATGAAATTGATGTCCAATAGTTTTTTAAATGGGTTGTCTCACCACACTGTTTCACAAAGCCACCTGTTTTAGATTTATTACTCTCTCTTCCAGGTCAGGCTGTGGGTGGTTCCATAGCAGTGATTAGTATATCCGCTCTGTATTCACAGCTCTTCTAATTGCACATACATGACAGCAGGAGATCTCATCTATGAAGCTCTCTGCTCTAACGTAAACAAGTAATTACTCTCCTTTGTTTGTTAGTGAGAACACACTGGTCTCAAACTGTCTAAGTCCCAACCCGGGGTGCAGGCTGCTTCTTTCTCTGTTTAGTGCCTTCATGTGAGCTGTACCACTGTTTGTACAGCTCAAAAAGGTAAGCAAACTTTAATTACTCTTTCATCCAACTTAATATCAAGTAATACACATTGTGCTGTTTCTTTCTTCTTTTATTCTGAGTGTATTGCTGGCCAGCACACAGAGTCCCTCTCTCTGAAAACCTGTGGTGAGAATAGGGGAGAGCAGGACGGTAATCAGAGAAACCCCATGTACACTCAGAGCAGATAAAATCTCTTATCTCCTCAACAAAGCAAAAGAAAGAACAGCAATATTTGGAAAAAAAAAAAAAAGTTTTCATTCACCGTTCCTGACGTGTTGAAAGCTAAACTTTTTAGTGAGACAACCCCTTTAAAACATCAGCAATTCAACAGACTCACTATTGGCATCATTAAGACAAGTAGTTATGCATCGAGTGGGCCAAATTCCGAACGAACACCTTCTATACCCAAATAGTAAGAATTAAAGGTTCCTGTAGGAGTCTCAAAGTAATCATTGCGATGGAGCGAACACACCATACAATGCTTTTATATGCGGCATCAAGACATTTAATAACTGTCCAGTTTTAGACTTTGTTCCTGAGATTCAGACCAAGTTAATTGGGTCATTAAGTATCAAGAGGTAGGGCACACACCCTAATCATGTGTAAACAAAGAGACTGGAAAGGGGCTGTGGACTAGGACAAGAGGCAGTTGACCCTCTGCATGGTCTGATGTCTCTGGGCAAAGTTTGTGATTATCTCCCTCCTTCTGACAGTCCGAAATTTGGGAATTGTACAATAGTCCAATCATACTGGAAGGGTTATAACTTATGAAGAGTTTGCATGAGAATGTGTCGGGCTTGAGACTGCAACTCCAATGAATGATTTGGCCTATAAAAGGAAAAAAAACTTTTTTTTATGAAAGATTCTAGCTAAAAACACAGATTACAAATTTTCAATTTAAAATGTACAATTTTTAATTTAGGAGACAATTCCTCTTTAACGACAGCCATTTTCAGAACCATAACTATTATTCTGTCTAGACATTAGAGGGCTTTACCGGACAAAATTTACTTTTTAGTGGTGAACCATACCATGCAATCTATTGGGAAACCCCCAAAAAGTCTATGTGGTGTAGAAAGTGAAGAGAAAACGCTATTGCCCCATTTTTTTTTCTTCTTTTCACAGGGTTTTGCTTCTATGGAGTTCACCGTTTAGCATAAAAGAGGACTTATCTGAATTTTTTTGCAGACTGAAGTGTAGTTTTTATTGGGACCCTTTTGGGATACATGCAACTTTTAATTCAAAATTTTGGGGGATGCAAAAGGATCTGAAACACCTGCAAGTTTGTTGTTCAAATTTTTTCTTCTACGGTGTTTACCATATAGGATAAATGAGGTGATATTTTAATAGATTGGACTTTCATGTATGCAGCAATAACAATTATGTAAATTTTGCCATTTTACAAAATTGAAAAAAGGGTTTGTTTAAAGCTTTTAAAACATATAAAAATATATACTAAGAAAGTTAGGGATATTTGGCTTTTGGTTAAAATTTCAGGATGAATGTTAAAAAATTTTTTTTTTTAAAATGCACTAAAGATAATCTCTTAACTAATGTCCAACTGTTCAGTTTCTAAGTACTTTTTGCACAACTTGTGATATCTAACAAGGAACTTAAATAGGTTCTCTCACTAGGCTGTTTCACGGAGTCACAGGCCGCTTTCTACTCACTGTGGGTGGTTCTTTAGCAGTGACTAGCATATTAAGCTTCTAGCTGAGCTGCTATTCTGACTGTACAGGAGATTGTATTCAGACCTCGCCTCACCTTGTGTTTACAATAATGTCTTTATCTGTATACAGAAGCTAATCTTGTACCGAGATAATTAGCTTTCTCCAGAGTGGGGCCCTGTCCCAGGGGTGACTTCACTCCCTGCTCTAATTAGATAAGTTATGGTGTGGTATGCAGGTGATCAGAGAAACCTGTGGGCAACCAAAAGCACATAAAATGCTCCTCTCTCATGATTAAAGTAAAATCTATTGACTAATGTACGTAGAAAAAGTCTTCATTTAACAGTCCCTTCATATTGTAAGATAATCTTTGGAGTGCAGAAACTCCTATGGCAAAATATCCTAATAGGCGTTTGACCTCCTAAGTTAGGAGATTTAGGGATCAATTTGAATTGGTATTTAAATACCGTATATACTCGAGTATAAGCCGAGTTTTTCAGCACAAACAATGGGCTGAAAAATCCCCCCTCGGCTTCTACTCGAGTCACTGTCGGCGCTCGGGCGCTGCGATGGCCCGAGCACCGGCAGGGACACTTCAGCTATATGCAGCTCCATAGGGAACGCATATAGCTGAATGCCGAGTGAGCGCGCAGTGTCCGGGCGCTGCGCTGGCCCGGGCACTGTCCGCGATCCCTTCACCTATATGCGACTCCTCCGGAGCGCACACAGGTGAAGGGATACCACTGCGGGGCACAGAGCGAGCGCTCCGTGCTCCGCAGTGGTCTCCGGGCGACCGCAAGCAGACGCGCGGCCGTCCGGAGCTCCTGGCACAGGCAGCGTGTGTCATCACGCTGCGTGCGCGGCATGACGACGTCACCCGCCTGTGCCGGGAAGACAGGACAGCGCGCGGGAGGCCGGACAGCGAGGAGGCGGAGCGGCGAGGGAGACGGAGCAGCGGGGAGCCAGGTAAGTGTTTTTTTTTTTAAACTTCCTATACTTGCCCTCCAGCCGGCCCTATACCTGCCCTCCAGCCGGCCCTATACCTGCCTATGGGGCCATATACCTGCCTATAATCTGCTTATGGGGGACATATAACTGCCTATTACATGCCTATGGGGCCATATATGTGCCTTTTGGGACATATACCTGCCTATACCTGTATATAGGGCCATATATCTGCCTATAATTGCCTATGGGGGACATTAAACTGCCTATGTAATTTTATTGGTATCCATTTTTATTTTTAAAATTTACCAGTAGCCGCTGCATTTTCTACCCTAGGCTTATACTCGAGTCAATAAGTTTTCCCGCTTTTTGGGGCAAAAGTAGGTGCCTCGGCTTATACTCGGGTCGGGTTATACTCGAGTATATACGGTAGTCGTCCTCCTCATGCTGTTCACATTTTGAAATCATGAGACCAAGACAATTGATCAACAGTACCTCACCATTGTGAGGCTTCAAGCAGGATGCTCTCAGACGGAAGTGGCCATTGAACTTAGTGACGCAGAGTGTGAACAGCAGGATGAGGAGGACTGTTTAAATCCCAATTCAAATGGATACTCTAAATTTATTGCCCGACTGTTGTGAATTTTGCCATTAAGCTCTTTATTAGAGATCAGCAAGTTGTGCAAGAAGTACTGGAACATTAAACTGTTGAAAATGTACATTTAAAAAGGAAAGAGATGGGCTAATTTAGTTAATTTAAAAAAATAAGGGCAAGAAATGTTATGTTCATGAGTAGTGTGTGCGCATGTGTATGTACATAAACATTTAGTCCCCCCTAGGGGACTCGAGCATGCAGTCGCTGAGCCGCTGTATGTAGGCTTTTCGTTGATTTCCTATGAAACCCTGCTTATGGCTGGATTTTGTGATGGGGAGGGGTGCTAATCATTTAGTGCCACAGTCCCGTTGACCGCGGTGTGTAATTAAATAGTAGGGAATGAAGCAGATTCCAATCTCGGCTGCTAGCATCTGTTGCCTGCTGTATTTAACAGCTGGCACCCACCACTTAAATGTATGATGCTGGGTGTCAATGGGTTAAAGAGAAATTATTTCAGCTAGGCTGGTAGATATTAGAAAATCCATGATTTAGTCATCCATACTTACTTAGAAATAAAAGCCAAAAGAATAGGAATTAGAGACTTCTGAAAATAGTCCTGTTGCACAATTTGATTTAGACACATCAATGGTCCATACAAGTGTGGGATGGCTTTAATCTTCTCCTCACTCTACAAAAGATACATAACATAGTATTAAAAACTCATGTAAACAAAAGAATAAATAAAGCAACTTTATCACAAGAATCTAACTTTTTTGTATATTGACTTCAGGGTGTGGGGGGCAAAATCTCCAGTAAAATTCCCAGATAACCCTTTCCTGCATCTTTTGCCTTCTCCAATTTACAGTATCTCACAAAAGTACACCCCTCATTTTTGTAAATACTGTATTATATCTTTGCATTGGACAACACTGAAGATATGATGCTGATACAGTATACATTTGGTGTGCCCACATGATAACCCAACAAACAGGCAATGTCCTAACCGCTGGCAGCAAAAAGGAGTATACTCCTAAATAAAAATGGCCAAATTGTGTCCAATTTGCCCTCTCTGGCGTCATGTGACACTTTAGTGTTACAAGGTCTCAGCTGTGAATGGGGAGCAGGTGTGTTAAATTTGGTGTTCTCGCCCCGACACTCTCATACTGGTCACTTGAAGTTCAACATGGCCCCTTATGTCAAAAAGCTCTCTGAGAATCTGAGAAGAAAAAAAAAAAAAAAAAAAAAAAAAAAAAAAAGTTGTTGCTCTGCATAAAGATGGCCTAGGCTATAAAAAAGATTGCCACCACCCAGAAACTGAGCTGCAGCGCGGTGACCAAGACCATACAGCGGGTTAACAAGACTGGTTCCACTACAACAAGCCTCGCCATGTTTGACCAAAGAAGTTGAGTGCACATGCTCAGCATCATACCCAGAGATTGTCTTTACAAATTAGATGTAGGAGTGCTGCCAGCATTGCCGCTGAGGTTAAAGGGGTGAAGGTTAGCCTGTCACTGCATCAAATTGGTCTGCATGGCTGTTGTCCTATATGGAAACCTTTTCTAAAGAGGATGCACAAGAAAGCCCACAGTTTGCTGAAGACAGACTAAGGGCAGAGATAACTGGAACCATGTCTTGTAGTCCGATGAGATCAAGATAAACATATTTGGTTCAGATGTCAAGAGTGTGTGGTAGCAACCAGGTAAGGAGTACAAAGACAAGTGTGTCTTGCCTACAATAAAGCATGGGGGGAGTGTCATGGTTTGGATCTGCATGAGTGCTTCCAGCTGTGAGAAGCTACAGTCCATTGAGGGAACCTTGAAAGCCAACATGTACTGTGACATCCTGAAGCAGAACATTATCTTCTCCCTTTGTAAACAGGGCCACGGGGAAGTATTCCAACACAACACCCCCAAAACGACTGCTGCCTTGCTAAAGAAAATGAGGGTAAAGATGCTGGACTGGCCAAACAAGTCTCCAGACCTAAACCCTAATGAGCATCTGTGGGGCATCCTCACATGGAAAGTGGAGGAGCGCAATGTCTCTAACATCCACCAGCTCCATGATGTCGTCATGGAAGAGGATTCCAGAAGTTTCAACCTGTGAAGCTCTAGTGACCTTCACGCCGAAAAGAGTTAAGGCAGAGCTGGAAAATAATGGTGGCTACACAAAATATTGACACTTTGGGCACAATTTGCCCATTTTTAATTAGAGGCGTACCCACTTTTGTTGCCAGCAGCTTAGACCTGGATGACTGCGTTATGGAGTACACCAAATGTACATCAGTATATGATCTGTACATGGACTACTTTACATTGTATTAAAGTGTCATATCTTTAGTGAGTAAACGCCTCACATTTCTGTAAATATTTTATAATACCTTTTCATGGGACAACACTTTTAGGAGATACCGCAAGTCATTGTAAAAAAAAAAAAAAAAAAAAATATCTACAAGTTTGTCGTGCATTGCTCAGGGGTGTGCACGGTTAATGGGTAATCTTGTTTAATTGAATTCCTTACATGTTTAAAGCTCAGGTAAATAAAGACTTACCAAATACATTGCTGTTTTGATTTTTCTTCTCAGTTAGGAGCAGCTCTTACTTTCTGCTTCCACACACAGGCTTTCCTAGTTACCGGTCACCTCTCTCTGCTTCTACAGGCTGCAACAGTGATGGGTATGGCGACACCACTTACTGACAAGCTTTAACATTTTAGAGCTCTGTAGCCTTGTACACTACAGTGTGTGAACCTCCAGCAGTCATGTTAATCTAACATGCTTAGCTAGGAAGAGCAGAGCCGATATGTCAATCACTACTGTAGACCCACCCACAGCCTGAAGCTGCCTGTGGCTCTGTAAAACAGCATGAGAGGACAGCCCCTTCAATTCACAACACTGAGATCCTAATTTGAAAGCCAATAAATGGCCTATGCTGGCTGCAGGTATTCTGGATTCTTCCTATATTCCAAACCTATACTGAAGGGTTCATGGTCTTCCTATAAAAGTGTTCCTAGTGTGCAGTAGGGAAACTGTGCTTCCTCGCTCTCAGATACTTTAGTATATTGTGCAATATCAGTAAGGAAGTTGTCTTAGGCTCTGTTAACATCACATTAGTCTTTAATTGTTCACAGCTGCATATGGTATACATACATTTGTGTGTGGGGGGTACATTTTTATTGGATGCCTCCATACTAAAATAGTCTCCTATATTACTCTATACCATTACAAAATATATATAAATTACCGCTGAAGGAGTTCATAGGAACATCGACTCCACATCAGTCCAGTGTAAAAGGCTTAGATTAGCCGATAACCGAACACTTGTTTGACAGTGGATGGCAACTTTTATGCAGCTGTATTAGTGAGTAAAGGAGTTGTCTCACCATGCTGTTTCACAGAGCCACAAGCAGTTTTAGAGCCATGCTTCCTGTCTCTTCTTGGTTAGGTCGTGGGTGGTGCTATAGCAGTGATTGGCATATCAGCTCTCAATTTCCATCTATTTTAATTGCACTGGCATGTGAGCAGGAGATCGTATCTATAGAGCAAAGTGCTTTAGAGCTCAAAATTAAACAAAGGTAATCAATGTCCTTTGTTAGAGATAACAGACTCTGTTCTCAAACTGCTGGCATCCTGTGGTCATGTCAGTTCCTGTTCTTGGATAAGGAAAAGAGTAGAGAAAGAAGGGGAGAGCAGGTCGGTAACCTAGAGAAACTTCTGTGCATTCAGAGAAGATAAAAGATTTTATCTCCTCAAAAAAGCAAAACAAAGCAATGTATTTGGAAAAAGTCTTCACTCCTTCAGATTGGAGGTTGGTAAGTATATTTGTTGTCATTTGACACAATGAGACCTAATCTAAAAAGTTGCATACCTTAAGTAGTCCCATCCTAACAAGCAAGCTGGTGATAAACACATCTGACTGGAAAACAGAGCTGCTAAAAGCCTTTTTCATCAACTCGTCTGTAAGGAAAAATAAATTAATAAACATCAAGTTTGAAAAAAGGTAATAAAGTTAGTGAAATATTCAGCCTTATGATAATTGTTCCTTACCAACTGTTTCTTCTACTGCGGTCTTTACCTCTTGATCATCTCTATAAACCGAGGCTATTTGGAGAAAAGCCTGTACCACCTTGTCAGTGTCTGCAACATCAGTCTAAAATAAATACAGACATATTAGATAAAACATGAAAGACGTGTTATTTTACCGAGTATCCGCATTTAAGCTGCTGATGAATCCCTTAGTATTTGTATTATGTAGCACACACACCTGAGCAATAATTGCTGAACGCCGAGACCCCATCCTCAAGAGTTTTTCAGGCGAAGGAAAGCTTAGAAAGGTGGATGCATCAATGGGTGGGCGAGGAGAGGCAGCAGGTGTGGATTCCTTCCAGAAAACAAAATTAAAAGACTAAGGTTAAATCCAAGAAAACATAAAATGTAACAAACTACTGGAAGCACAATAAATGCCTATAGGTGCAAATAATACACTAAAAAATAACCTGTATTAATAACCATTAAAACGAGGAACCACCCAATAGTTTGTTACTTTCTTCTATGGTTATTCGGGTATGTTCACAACTAGGTTTCTCCTACCTAGCATTATTTAGGAGACTTGTGGTTTGTCTTAAAATATAAAATGTGTCTGTTCATGCCGGCTTTATCAAGGACCTGTGACCTCCCCGGATATGTCCGTTTTAGTAAATGTTTGTGTTTCGTGTGAAATAACTCTGGATCATCTTGTCGGTCACATAGAAGTTACCATTCCAGATTTCAGAGGGGTATATCCCTGCACACACTGACTAAATGACGAGACACATCCCCAATGGGCAACACTTTGGACAGACTGGTAATTCATTTCTAAGAGGAACAGGGAAACTACACAACATTATGATTTAAGAGAAGATGCTCCAGAATTGTTATTTCATGAGAAATAGGAGCACTCATTGAAAGCAGACTTATCAGGAATGGTCACATTGTCCTTAAATTCACATGCCGCAGAATCAAGCTTATAAGATCTGCAGCAGAATATAGTGGATGCATATTGGGTAAGATTGGCCCTGATCTCCACCTGCTGCAAACAAATTCAGTGCAAAAAAAGATTAGTATCCTATACCCATCTTATTGACACCTTGGCAGGTGTGGCAGCACTTTTAGTCTCCACACGCCCGTCCTCTAGCAACGCTGCGTCAATGCAGGAGTGCTGCAACATGTACTGGAGGCCCATTAAACAAAGACAGGCAGGGGGACCAGTCTGTGTGTGTTATGTATTGTAATACGTAAAATATATATATCTTAGACTGACATGTGGGAACACTACTATTTTTTCACTACTACCATGCAAGTGCTGCAAATTTTCTCTTTGTGATAGAGAATATATATATATATATATATATATATATACCTACTATATATTATATATATATATATATATATACACATACAAAATACAATTAAACACACATATATACTTATATATATATATATATATATATATATACACACACACACACATGTATTTTTATATATGTGTGTGCGCGCTATGTATATATTACACATGCATGCACACACAAATATGCGTGATATGACATGCAC
The DNA here is from genome assembly GCA_025379985.1 of Phyllomedusa bahiana. NCBI lineage: Eukaryota > Metazoa > Chordata > Amphibia > Anura > Hylidae > Phyllomedusa > Phyllomedusa bahiana. The sequence continues at coordinate 13,901 of JAODAL010064960.1, forward strand.
TGTGTACACACTTTATTTTTTAAACCAGCGGGTGTTTCAAACTATGAGAAAACCCATATAAAAATCTGCATGTTTGATGGGGGTTGGTCTTGCAGCTACAAATTTGAGGTACAGGAGATCTAAAAACACAGCTGTGCATGCTTACTCCAATCTAGCTATATCTGACATCTATCTATAATGACGGTAGGGCACACGGCAGTGAATGCCCTGCATGGATCCAAAGCACATATACTTTGCATACAATATTAGGAAAATGAAAAACAATTCTATATTAAGGAATTGCTAAACAATTGGTCATTTGCAACGGAAGCAAAATTATAAATCCAGTGGAGCAGCCAATGGTTCGTCACCTATGCAATAGTTGCTCATGATTTTCTACATCAAACTAAATGCAGCAGTCTCTGGTTGTTATCAAGATAAACAATTCTGCTGCCAATATTTTATGCAAATCCTGATAATTTATGAAAACAGCCTCCAGTCACGCACTTCACATTGGCACATGCAAGTGTTAATACTTTAAATAACAGATTATTACTTGAGCGGGAAACTTCTTGGACTTTTCTTGCTCATTTTCCCGGTCTTCCTCTCTATCTTCCTCCTCCTCATCATCATCTTCCTCCTCCTCCTCTTCCTCACCATCTTCATCGTCATCATCATCTTCCTCATCTTCTTCGTCATCATCATCTTCTTCATCCCCTTCATCATCACTAAAAAGCAAAAATATAAAAAGTTACACTGACATAAATGATACACAGTTTGTTATAGAAAAGTGAATTTAAAACAGCCCGCTATAGATGTAATTTGCCAGGACTTTAAATACTTGCTTTCATTAACATATTAAAGGGGTTTTATTAGTTGAAGTGTACGTGCTCTTCAGCTAATTCTACGAGATTGAATTTGAAATCCAGAGGCGAATCTCTCCTCTCAGCAGGCCTGTCACTCACTCCTCTCAGCAGGCCTGTCACCCACTCCTCTCAGCAGGCCTGTCACCCACTCCTCTCAGCACGCCTGACACCCACCCTCTGCAAGGCCTGTCACTCACTCCCTTTAGCAGCCTGTCACCCATCCTCTCAGCAGGCCTGTCACCCACTCCTCTCAGCAGGCCTGTCACGCACTCCTCTCCGCAGGCCTGTGACTGACTCCTCTCAGGAGGCCAGTCACGCACTCCTCTCAGCAGGCCTGTCACACACTCCTCTCAGCAGGCCTGTCACCCACTCCTCTCAGCAGGCCTGTCACCCATCCCCTCAGCAGGCCTGTCACCCACTCCTTCAGCAGGGCCTGTCACCCATCCTCTCACAGGCCTGTCACCCACTCCTCTCAGCAGCCTGTCACCCACTCCTCCAGCAGGCCTGTCACCAATCCTCTCAGCAGGCCTGTCACCCACTCCCCTCAGCAGGCCTGTCACCACTCCTCTCAGCAGGCCTGTCCACCCCCTCCTCTCAGCAGCCTGTCACCCACTCCCTCTCAGCAGGCCTGTCACCACTTCCCCTCAGCAGTCCTGCCAACTTCAATCCTTTCCTCAGGGCTTTTGTGACTGTCCTCCACTAATCTCAGCAGGCCTGTCACTCACTCCTCTCAGCAGGCCTGTCACTCACTCCTCACTGAAGAGCTGCAACATCATTCTGTATTTGCAGTAGAAGGGGAAGGTTGTCTGGACAGAACAGATCTGCAGCCTCCTGCAATGTTCTCTTGTCTGCAGAGCCTTCATCCCCAGGCTCCACTAGCTCCTTGCTGTGCTATAACCAGTTATACATACAGCCTGAACTGATGAAACACGTGAGGAATGCACACTGTCCCCCCTCCCTCCTCTGTTATCAGGCAGGAGACTGTTATATAGAAGGAACACTGGACATAAGACTGTTATATGAGTGGATCTATGAGTTAAACAGTCTGTAATTAGTCAGATCATTCACCTTCGTACTGGGAGAGGAGTATAAAGCCAGCAGCCCTCTCACATAGCTGGTTTCCCTTTGGGTTTTAACAGCTCAGAGGGGAGTAAACACAGACGGTGCAGGCAGCCAATCACAGCCCAGGGGGCGTGTCCGGGGCATCCCAGCATGCTGAATGAAATGTCAGTCAGCCTATCAGTGCAGGGGGCATGTCCCACTAGCCAATCACAGAAAAGGGGGCGTATCCCAACTAGTAGCACCATAGAGGTGGATAAGGAGTTGTAAGCACTTTCCTCCTCACGAACAGTCGGCTCGCAGCTACGCTTTTCTTCGTGGGATCACCCTTTTAAAGTACCCGTGTTCATTGTAGATCCATGGATGGTGATGGGAGGAGCGTAAACCACTAGTCTGAATAAAATAGTATGTGGAGGACTGTAATGGCAGAACAGGGTGGCAGCTCTTCTCTGGAGAGATCTAGCAACACAAGGCTTAGACGGACAGGGCAATGACAACTGGAGAAAAATGACAGACTCCGCAAAACACATGGGGGAGTGGGCTTATTTTGCCATATATGACAGTTTTCTGGTGTAAGAAACACACATTGTAAAGCCAACTTCATTAGTGCAAAAAATGTCCAACTATACGACATTTACTATAATATACATCAGCGTACAATTAAACAGAAATCTAAAAAGAAATTCAAGTTTCTGAAACATAAACCAAAAGGGAAAATTTCAAGAAAAGGTGTGAACTGCTTAATAAATTTGTTACAACTAATTCCAGAAGAAAGTCACAAGTGAAATTGGATCACCTGTTCTTTTGTAGTATATTAAGTGTCCTAACTTTCACAGCCTGTGAAAGAGAACTGACAAGGTCTGAAATGTGAAGGCGGAAATTCAGTAGTATGCCCGATTCCTTGTAGAACATGGCTCAAAGTCTTGCTACGCGCCAGAACATCATTAGATTTACTAACGCCAACAACTCCAGCTTAATCTCCCCACCCTCCTCTAATGACTTCTTTAGTTGTATATATATATATTTGTAACAATTACACCACAAAGTCTCCACAATTAGGGTATGTTCACACGATGTACTGCTGCGCATACAGTACTCAGATTTTTATGCAGAAACAGGGACGGAACTACCGGGGTAGCAGACGTAGCAGCTGCCACGGGGCCCGGGACAGTAGGGTGCAGCTGCTTCCACGTCTTCTCCCCCAGTAGTTCGGCTCCTGCACCCACCGACAGTGAACAGAATAGTTTGCTGCTGGCGGAGCTGCGGGGCCTGGTAAGAGCCGTATCTATCACTAGGTCAGTGCCCTGCAGGGGGCAGCACCCGGCAGTAGAAATAGCTGGCAGATTTAAAAAAGAAAAAATGTCTCTGCCTACCTGCCATGCAGGTGACCTTCCAGCCTGGGGAGGGGTAGTAGGGAGCTCAGAGGGACGCTGTAATATGCTGCTGTATGGGGCAGTCAGAGCTCCTGCAGCACAGCCCTCCAGAGTCTCAGCGGAGCTCAGTGAAGACATCGGGTCAGAGAGGAGGGGGGAGGTGCGCTCTCGGCGCAGCAGTGTGCAGGAGCTAAGGGGATGTAAGCTGCCGGCTGTTCTGCCCCCCCCCCCCCCTACGCCCCTCTATGACCTGCTGTTTAGCAACACCATCCTGAGATGAGCATGGTGATCGGGTACATTTTTTATGGACTGGGGAGGGAGCCCATTGAAAAGTTTGCTATGGGGCCCTGCCATTTCTAGTTACGCCCCTGTGCAGAAATGTTACAATATATGGGAGGGCCTCTTTATAAACTTCTGAGTTTGCTTCTTACCCAGTGGGTGCTGTTAATTACAACCGATACCAGTGGCTGGGATTAGTACTTACTCTGATTGGGAGACATTTCAACACTTGAGGATGCACGTTTATTCACCACAAGGAGAAGATGTAAAACTTACCAGCAAAGCACACAGTAAGGGCTTGTTCACAGAGTTTACACTCAGTGTTACAAGCGCTTTAGGGATCAGTCTTGGGGTCCGCTCTGTCGGTCCCCAAGACAGATCTAAACAATTTGCAGTGATTTAATGCACTCTGGCTGCCCCTAATGGATACAGTTAAATTGGCGTCAGATTTGGAGGAATTCTTTCGGATGAATGTTGACTCAGCTCCGATCAGTATAGTGTGGGACACTATGAAGGCGTACCTTAGAGGGGGGCTGACGCGGGAAATTAGCACCATGAAGATTAAAAGAGGCAGCTAGAAAAAACTATCCGTGAGCAGGTAAATGCTGCTGAGAATCGGTTCATTTTGCTCCGCACTTCACAATCCGGGGAGGAACTGCGTAAGGCGCAGGATACACTGAACACATTCCTATTAGAATCTGCTGAAAAAAAAAAGATTTTTTAAAAAGCAAACTTATTTTGGTGAAGGGGAGCAGGCGGGCCGTTACTTAGCCACTATCATTAATTCCCAGAGGGGCTCCAGTTTTATACCAGCTCTACGACACGCCTCAGGCACCTTAATGACAGAACCTTGGATGTTTTGGGAATATGGGGGATTTTTATAAACATTTATACACATCAAGACTTAAGGTTTCCCTTCTCAGATCCAACAATATTTACGGGATATAGATCTTCCCATGTTAGTGCAGAACAGCGAGAGCTGATGCCTTTTCCTCTA